>JAAAKL020012137.1:0-13215 GCA_010016065.2 Carybdea cf. marsupialis auct. non (Linnaeus, 1758)
GAACTCATACTGAGATTGACGAAGGAATAATCATAGTCATTTTGGAATTTTTTGCTCAATGATTCATATTTTAAAGATTTACGGTCAAAGTTTTCACCTAATTTTGTTTCAAATACAACAGTAAGTTTGACAACGAAGAGCTTTCTGTCTTTTATTATTATTAGATCAGGGAGCAATTCAGTACCAGATAGGATTGCAGGAGATTGAAACCCATCCACATCACAGTAGAGGTCTATGTCTTGGTCAGATGAAGGGAGGAAATCGGCTATAACTTTTAAAACGAAATCGTGATGCCAATTATAATAATAATAATAATAATAATAATAAGAAGAAGAAGAAGAACAAGAATAAATAATAAATATGATAATAATAGCTTGACATCATAAGTAGCTTAATAGTGCGTATAAATGAGTAGAAGTCCATTTGCGTTTTACTTTTTGGGAGATCAAGGTGGCAGAATCCTGTTCTCCTGTCATCATTGATCTAAAAGGATAGCCAGAGGCGTTGTTATCTTATAACGCTAACGTTTTCAATAATTACAACAGTTGATTATCCTGAAGTTGTCGGGAATTTACCAAAAACACAAAGCCAGTTTAACTGCATAAAAACTAGAGGCGTGTGGCTAGTAAGTTCTCGCGGCTTTCTATCTTTAAAATTTTTTTATGAAAGACTATGCTAGCCTACTGAAGATTTTAAATTTCAGCGGATTTATCTATGCATATTTTAATTTTTTATTTCAATTATTTTTTGGAGGGGGTGAAGGTGGGGTAGAAAAGTAATTACATAGACGAATTGTCATCTACAAACAACAAAACACTCGGAAACAAACTATTTCAAGATCATTTAATATTATGTATTTAACACTATGTAAATACTAGTTTGTAATCGGTTATTTCCATTGTCGAGGACTACAGTGTTTTATTACGGACAGCCCTCGTTGACCCGAGTAATGTCGTCATTTAAACTGAAAGACGCCCGGTAGTGTGCTGTAACTGATCAAAACAGGAATCTACCACTGAAGAATATGTTTTTCGTCTCTTTCAGTAACTGAAATTTTCAACAAGCTTAAAATAACTTAACATCAACATTGCAAACCTAGAGAGCGGTGATGGGGATTACACTAGTCTCCTTAGGACATGAGGTTAAAGCCGACCATTGAAAGCTAAATAAGAGACACACAGTCAACCAGTCTATATGCACAAACATATATAGGTTCAACGACGTATTAGTTTCCTGAGATCTCGTTTTCTTGGCCAAACTATCTGCATTTGAAATGTGGCTATCTGTCAGGCTACAATACACTGCAATATAGTAGGGGATTGGTCTATTTGTTGATCGGGTTTCATGTGGTTGCCATACAGACATGGCACAACAGAATACAAACCCATGTAAAAATCTGATGTGATTAAGTGACTGTACACATCTAATGGTCTTTCGGTACAACTCACTACCTATCCACCTAACAGTACTCATTCTGTTTCTTCTTTCAGCATCTATGCTATTGACCTTTTTTTTTTAAAATCTTTGCTTCTTAATTTGTTGAACAAGAGGTGTTATCAAGAGCCATACTAAGTCGTTTTCTTACAAATACCTCTGTCCTATAAATCAAAATGCAATAGTAGTAACCTTCGTTTTTACGAATCAATGATACATACTTATCAACTATGGAGTACATGAATACGTCAAAAATTAGTGATTCTACCATGTGAATAACCACCCTCTATCACAAAAGGAAAATCTTACTTAACCCTAGGGAGACTTTGGGGAGGAGTCAGTAGGTTCTTACCAACAGTGCTACCTTTTTAGGGAATAATTTGGCTTTGCAAGCATGTTTTGAGCATCTTAACTCCAAAAGCACTCTAAGTTTTATTTTGGATTTACGACTGACAAGTTTTAAAATTTTGTGTCAAAAAGCACAATCTGACGTTAATCATGTCGTCCAAACCATACATGTCCCCTTACTTTCTTCAAAGGAGCTGAAGAGGCGTGGGGAATAGCTTTGATAGGTCAGCGGCTATCATCAGTCGAAAAAAATATGACTAATAAACTGTAATGCAGAAGTCATACCTACCCGTGTTCAACAAAAATCCGGTGAACAACAGTTGTTACTATCAATTAAAGATGGGAAACTGTTTGCTCTGACATGCCACGAAATAGTGTCTACAAAGAAGAGTACCGTAATTGCATATTTGGCTTCAAAGAAACATGGAAATGGTATAGTTAAACTGCAAGAAGTTTAAGCTGAAGGACTAGACGATTATGAAGGCTTTCAGAGTGGGATATATCAAGCAGAAAGACAGCACTCTACCGACTGTAAGGGATCTAGGGTTTCTGAGGGCTGGAGTCCCTCTTAGAGAAGAATTACCGAAACCTCACAGCAAGAACTCATTTTGGTCAGTAAATATCAATTGCTTTCAAACAGAAAGTTGAAATAATAACAAAATAAAGTGCCTTTGACTAGTCAGACTGGTTTTACAAAGGATGGTTCAATAATTTTTGACGGAAGTACCAGATAAGGAAAGTCAATTGCTATGCTCGTACGTTTCCTTGATGATTATTGATCGCTTATTCAACGTCTCGTCAGAGTTGATACATGTTCCAAATCAAGAAATAAAGATGATATGTCACAAATGCTTAACCAGTGCCTATCAGTTGATTATGGGGTCAAGAGCAATTGTGAACCAAGCAGGCTATTGTGAGGCTAATGTGAATGCAATCACCGAAAGAAACCCTGCTCTAAACGTAGCAGCCCTCATAAAGGATAGAGCAGGCAAAGGCAAGTGAGCAGCCAGAAATGTATTGGTTTGTGACAAAGTTCATTGTCAGACTATATAAGAAGCGTCAGAGTTCAAGGTGCGACACATACGTGTCCTGTGAGCCTCCAGTTGCTGATGCAAACTCAGCAATAAGTATGACGCTGCGAATTTTCCCTTTTCTTGATGATGATAGAATTATCGATAGGCTGAAAGCTGGACCCCCTTCTTAACTAGCTAGCACCTAAGGTGTGGTTATCAACACAGAGGAGAAAAAGGGAGAATGGTGACACAACAACAAGGGCTAGCTCCTTGATTAGGTATCTGCAGTGATGAGATTCCAGCTAGTGAACCGATTCTAGTCGGCAATGGCGTAAGCGTTTTCCGAAGAAATTGCAAAAGCTACGAAGACGAGCAACATTTAAGAATGCACGGTATTCTCCACTCTTTAATACCTATTGACACCTCAATTAATATCTGTGTGGAGAAAACATAACCGAGTTAGCAATTTTTATATGGTTAATTATGGTGTGTGAAGAACAGTTAAGGGTGCAACATTTTAAAGTTGATATTCAGAATAATTTTTATAATCTTGGTATTTACAGATCTCTCGTAGATCTTCAACCTACCATTCTGGATTACGAAAAACACAAGTTTCCTTAACCCCTATTCAATAATATTGTCAGGTTTGAAGGAAAAGTAGTTTCGAGACTTGCATGTCTCACCTACATGCTGCTAAGCAGAGAGGTCTAGAAAACAAATATACCAGGAATGGACACCCCTTTTATGTGCCAAGGGCCGTGAGTGATTGTTCCATTTTCACCCAAATTTATTAGAAACGTAATTTCTATCTGTCTAGGATTGCAGCTATGGCGATCCTCCCTTAAAATGAAAACTTTAATACTGTGTTACAGTTCTCCTCAATACCCTTGCCTTGTGTGCTCCTCCTTGTATTTGTTTATTTTTCACTTTTAATCAGTACTACCGTAGACCCGTCTTACTTTACTACTGGTTGTAGGTATGGCCCTCTACTATCAAATTTTCTTGACTCTTAATCTAGACTTATCTTATCATTTGGATAATTAACTTCAACTTATTGTGACGCCTTGTATCATTATAGCCCAAAGTCTTAAAGTCCATAAAAAGCTTTAAGTTATAAGTGTTTGTAAAGTGATCGGCTGGCGGAACAGCATCATCAATTCTGGCGAGTATTTGATTGCTACAGGAGTGTAAAGTGTGGTCAGTGTAACAATTTGTGATGATGGCAACCGTTAAAGCGCATAAATTACATCAATCATCTCCTTTTTTAACCTACAAACATTTAACATTAGAAAAACGTTTATAGTACAAAAGTTACTTATAGAATTTAACCAGAAAAATCAGTTATTTTTACCTAATTTTTTATATTGAAATTTATGTAAATATTTGGTAATAAGAAATTGTTATGTACTCTCTCAAAATTTACTGTCTTTAAGAAAAATATTTCTTTTCCTAAAAATCTATTAGTTGTAAGAAAACAGACTTTATTATACACTTTGTCCCCTGGTAACAAAGAGCGCTCATTAAGATTTAAATGATATTTTGGGAGCTGAAAATGTGTTAAAATTGGCGAGGCAATGCAACAGAATACCATTAAAAAAAAATCATGCATGTTTACAATCTTGAAGAAAGTAGTGCTGATATTGATAAAACTTTGCTTAGGAATATAATCATCAAATAAGATAAAAATAGAGTCCATTAAGATAGTGATTTGCTTGAAAGTAGAAATCAAAAAGGATCATATAAAGAATTTTTCCTGTTGTGCACAGAGCGCTTGCAGGTGGCAATGATCGCGATCTGTCTACAAAATAAATCTACCCGCCACACTCTTCATTGCATAGTAATAAACCATTGAAAATTCCAGTTCCTTTATTTGATATGTTTTATATCTTTATTGAAAAAACAATGTTACAATCTCCATGTTGGACTGAATTTTATCGAAAGCGTTTATGTGGTAGACTGTTTCGGAACCAACAATGCATTGCAGGTGCCCTATCACGTGCTCAGCCATGCGTTTTCTCCCATTAGATTCTCTTTTAGTTTTTCCCGTTGGAAAGATAGCTGAATACATGCTGGAGCTTGATCTTTTATGTCCTTAAACATGATATCAGTTCTATGAAGGGCGTTTTATCGATATTTTGATTTTTATATGAACATATTATCAATTAATATCTATCAATTAATTCACATATTTCAACTGTAATTGTGAACTTTGGGCATTAATGTAAGTAAAAAGCAGTTGCTCAGAAATTGATTTATGATTCAAAGTTCTATAATCAGAAGAAATGGCAACAATGTCTTCTGCTTTGCCATTTTACAGTATCGATTTCGCAAATTTGCTGCCTTGCGTATCATAAATAAAGCAACAGGTTCCTTTAAACACCTTACAAGTAACAGGCAAATACTTTTACGTTGTATTTGTTTTGGCGCTTCCATAATCGAAATATGTTTATTTAATGACCGGAAATATTAACCCAGCCTTGCCATCAGGAAAACTCATTTTCAAACAGTGGCCTGCTATTCGCTTCTATAGAATTTTTATAGGTAAAATAAAATTTAAATTCATTTTTGTGTCAGTATGGAACCGAATTTTGCTTCTTTGAGCAGGCTATAATTGGATACCTACATGTCTAAAGATTGGCATTGTTTATATCACGCGTTTCGTGGTATCAATTATTTTACACATTTCATATTTTTATCACTTTAATAAAACTGTGAGGATCAACGTTTTACTTATTATACCCTGACAAAATTTAAATCTTTCTTTGGTACATTGTCAAAGATTCCCTTAGCCATTTGATCGCTGATCATGATATACTTCTTTGTCTCGTTTATGTTTTGGGAGATCTCTTTCCTTTGGTATAACGATATTTGCATTGATATAACTTCGTTATATTAAGATACTTAATGTACAGTAAATGTCGCTGATAGAGTTTGGAATAGATAGGTATAGGTCATTGGACGTCATGTTTACGTTTCTTCAATGTAAGAACCATTTGACAGAAGACAGGCAGCCTTGATACTATCGTCAAATATCTAATTCTTCATTCGCAGGAGGTTTGAGATATATTTCATGAGTTTAAGGTAAGAATTTAGATCGATTAATTGTTGCTTCAATTGTCAAACATAACATAGAGTTTTTAACCATATCTACAAATAACAAGCATCTAACAGGCTTCGGGTATTTTCAAACATTTATTTACACACTAAACCACAAAACAAGAGCAGGAATCTTGATTTCTCCTGTCTAGTTAATGATCTTTTGTATATCCACAAGCACTAATGATGGTAATCGCCAGGTGAATCATAAACAAACTTCATTTTAAGAGCATGGATTGCATGTATGATGTTTTAGAGTTATTTAAAAATATTTGAATTGCTTAGCAGAAAACTTGTCAGAGTCCGAATAGCTCGATCGATATGATGCTACTCTCTTTTAGCTACAACTAAGGACAGTATTGCTTAATAAAACGTTAATCAAATCTTAGCATGATAATTGAGTTTTCAAATTAAGATCTCATATAATTGACAGCAGGTTTCTAGTGATCAGTAGGTGCTTGCCAAGACCATTGACAAGTTCTTGCTTAATCAATAGCATATTACTAGTATGATGCATCTGTAGGTATTTTCAACAGCTAATAAAGATTTATTGATAGCTAATAAATTGCTCTAAAACATATCTGTAAATATGTAGCCTGCTGATAAAAAAAGATATAATTTTGTCCCAGCAACTTTCTCATGTGAGTATGCGGAGGAAACTCCAGCCTAAGGCGACCATCGCTTCAAACTTTAGATACTCATCAATGTTAAAAACTTTCCCTCTATTTCATGAGTTCTTCAAGCTAGAAATCAGCAAATATGATTGATTTGCCTTTGCTCCATTGTCAATTGATCAGAAACAAACCAATATTTGAAGTACAATTATTCACATTAAAGTAATGAACGTCCAATGAAATGCTAGATTGTGTTGAGTTTTTCAACGTTCAAATGAAACTTCTGGTGTTATTTACCAGACTTGCAATCCTACGTTCTGACTATTATCTTAGAAAAAGCCATTCCAAATTTCTTGATCAATAAGACGGCTTTAGCATTTCAGAAACTTTCGATATTGAAATAATACTTAAACTAAATAGACTGTTATACGCTAGAGACAAACTTGGTTACTCTTCTTTATTATAAATCATGCATGGTATTGCTTTCTGCTGGCTATATATTGCATATTTCAAATCTTTGTATTGTTGTCCTCTGCTTTGATTTTGTTTTAAGAATGAAATTAATAGTATTTTGATAGCTATAATACAATAACCGTGGTACATTCTGCAGTCTAATTGAATATAAACTTGGCAAGGTCAAGGAGACTAAAGCTCGTCTATTCAAGTCCTTCATTCTCCAATTACGTTACATTTAATCACCGATCAGATCGAATTAACTTTTGGAATGCCATCTACTGCTAGTTTGTTGTACCAATGAAGTGAGCATTTAGGAGTAGATGGTAACTGTAAGGCTTGTTTAGCGACTTGTGCGGCTAATAATTGAGATCTATTTACAAACTTGACTAGGGGGCCTACGTGAAGCAGAGATTATCCATCGCTCACGTGAAATATATACAGTTAGCTTAAGAAGAATCCTTTAATTTCTGCTAATGTTTCTGTAGTAACTGGACAGGTAGTAACAATATAATTCAATATAAGCTCAATAAATTTTTAATGTCATTGCATATGAGAAAATGGCGGCCCAATACAATCACCTGGTCCCAATCGATTGATTAATGACTACATCAATTTGGGAAAGGTAGGTACCTATCAGGAAACGTTATTGTGCCGTTTCTTTCACGCTTGCCTTTGATAAGCAAGTTGCTATAATTTTCTTTATAACACATAAATATAGTAAACAGTAATATCAAGATTCAATCAGGACAAAAAAAGACAGTAAATGCAGTAGATGTAGGAGTGCATAAAGCATTGCGATTAATGGATTTGAGCTGTGTACTTTGAAGTACCTGCTGAGATTAAATCTTCCTCCTTGAGGGATAGTTTAAAAGATTGGATATTTTCAGTGCTTTAAGGTATGTTTACCATTTTTCGTTATTCCGTTTATAAGTAAATCATTTCAAAGGTATTTGAGAAAACATGAACTTGTGGGGTGTTTGGATTGAATCACTCGCAATTTTTGTTCCATTTTCGTCCTTACCATAATAGATCTTTAATTCTTTGTTTTTTGACTGTATTATTTACAATTTATCAATACAGGCCGCTAATCTTTTTACCTTTAGGAATATTACATATTACATTAAATTTAACTAATAGGGAACGAGGCTCGTGTGGTCATGGATCACTTTGTAAGATCACAAACGTTAATACAAATGATAGTAAATTTTAAGTCTATTACTTTGTTTGTACTATTCAATTAAATTGCGTCATGTAAACAGACATACAAACGCTTAGAGCTTTAAAAATACTACAATATTTTAAGAACGATAGAAAACTGTAAAAGTTATGAAAAGAAAAATATTATGAAAGTCATTGTCGATCTCTTCTCTATTGACCGGTGTCATGCTGTTCAAGATTTCACCATAATAAAAGTGTAATTTTTGTCATCATGTTAATGCACAGTGTGCCATCAATTAGATTACAAAATCTCATTCACTCCTTGTAAGCCCTGTTCATACATAAATAATAAACTATTCTCAACAGATTTTAAGACACCAATGTTCCATTTGATCGTGAAACCCGGGCTATTTAAAATATCCGGTTCTCAAATTTTGCTATATCTTAACGGATTCTTTAAATTTATTTTAGTTGAAATCTTAAATAAACTTACATGATCCTGAATATTCTTAATTGTCAGTAGTTTATCTCTTGACAGATCTTAGTCACTTTCACGTACTTTTTAAAATTGTTTAAATCTTTTCAAAAATTTGTTTCCTACATATTACAAGGATTGTCAAAAGAGGAAAACTAGTTGGTAACGAATAGATCAGAAATATTTATATGTCAATTGTGGAATTTATTGTTTAGAATGTTTGCTAAAGTCTGGGCACGATGCTGCAATACTGTAAAGAATAACTGGTTTCGATATGTGTTTCGACCTTGATGCTATTTTTAAAAAGCCTCATAGGATTCGCCTTCATGAATGATTCCATTAACCCTCAATTTTGTATTCTTGATATAACCGTATCAAATACTACAGGTTCAATATTGTCGTTTGGAAATGTATCCATAGATGATACTTACTATTCAAAATATTTTGTTGTTTATGGTGTGCGTTGCAAAAACACACTGTTAAGAAGTTCAAAGATGCCAAGGTGTTTTGTGTCAGTGGGTAAACTTGGTGGATAATTTTGAATTTATGCCGATTCTTAACAACATAATGAAGATTCAGTTGCGTAAAATTGCTTGAAAATAAAAAAAAACTATTGATTTTTGAGACTACTAATATTTGTTGGTAGTTTATTTAACCTATTCGATGGTCAAGTTTACAATTAATTGGCAATTCGATCATTACATGCTCACAAATTTTCAAATATCTAAATTGTTCACTATGTAAAATACAGATTAAATAACTTGCCCAATAGTCAATTAATTAATCCATTTATTTAATAACGAGTTATCGATAAATCAATCAAGAATATAAACGACGACTAATAATGTAACTTGCTAATCAGTTGAATAGCCATTATTTAACAGTTGCTTACATTCGTCCCTGAATCAAAAGAATTCCTAAATATTTTTGATACATATATACAAATTAAATGAATCGATAATTAATTTATTAATACCTTTAGTTAAAAAAAGCAATCGACAAACCGGTCTAGATTAGATTAAATAAAAGATCGGTCAAAAAAAGATCGTCGATTTAGTATGGAAGTTGTGATTCGGATCATGACTATGAACTCTTGTTTACCAACCATTTCCTAAGATTGATCTACATATGCATCTTTAGTCTATTTATGAAGCGTCTCAATCAATATGTTTATGTATTGATGATAAAATCAATAACGTGATAATACAAAGAAACGCTAGCGTTTGTATAATACAAGAAACAAATAGTCAAGAGTTAATTCATGAACAGCCAACCAAAATTACGTATCGTATAAATTACTGCTCGACGTACTTTATCTATTTATATCTTTCTTAATTGTCTTTATCTTAGATGAAGCCTAACGGTCCATTTAAGGTACAAAATGTTGTAATAAAAATTTAAGATAAGTATGGGATTTTTTAAAAATCGCAGTCTATTTCGATGAACAAAATATGAAGCAAAAGAAATTTTAAATCTTAAACATTTCAGAATCAAACTCTTGAAGTGAAAAACAAAATGGATTAGGTGGATAATATCCCACAGGAAAGTTAATAAAAAATTGAAAAAACAGCTCTAGTGAACATGACAGTCCTCTTCAGAACATGCACTTATGTAACATTCAACTTAATTTTATTTGTAACATTGCTATAACTATGTGAACAACAGTGGTTACAACCTGGGTGTTATGTTTCCGATAGAAGTAGTAGAATTCAGAGAGGATGCTAAGATTTAAGAAATTTAGGAACTTTGCAATGCAGACACTTTATCTCTCGTGTTAGTTTCCTAAGTTTGATCGGCATGTAAATATCTAGTGCAGCTTTGGACACCAAACACATTGGTGTTTGATTATGATTACAAACCTTTTAATAACAAGGTAGTTATTTAAACACGTACTTCTGCAATCTACGTTTTGCTTATGTAATACAAGATAGCTGCATTTTGATATTTTTTGCATAAGAAAAGCTTACCACTTTAGGTAAAGAAAAGTGGTAAATTTGAATACGAAAATAGTTTAACTGTTGGTGAATTTTATCAAAAGCAGTATCTGATCTGCGAAGAAAATATGTCTGGTGGAAAGGGAAGGATGAGAAATTATGTTTACTGAAAGGAAGAAAAGAACGTAATACGCTTAACAACCACAGTTCTTCATCCTTCCAAGGCAGCTAAATTACCTTCATATGTGCCACTCGCAATGTTGATAATGAAAACTTACTTCATGTCATTTCATACGCATTTATTGTTGTTTTATGCCCCTTTTATAATCGTATTGTGTCGTCATTCCTGGCCTCTTACAGTACAATGGACGACGATCTATGAATGTCAGTGCCACCGTAAAACCATAACCATAAACTTCATCTGTTCTTATTAAGGCATGCAGAGCAGGATTCATTCTGTGGATTTTATCGAGGCGAATACTTTTTGTAAATTCGAGTCATGTGAATAATGCTATGTCCTAACGAAAGGTAGTATAGCACCTCGTTGATACAACGTAGCTAAGACTCCCTGTAGAGGCTACTGGTACCGATGTTAATCATCTGATTACAGCATATCGAATTTCACCTAGTTGGTTCATACGTTTAACTGTTGTCAACTATCGAGAGCCAATCATAGCAAATGATGCATCAAACAGAAAGTCATTTGTCTCGTATTGACCCCTCCTCTTTCTGAGGGGCTTAAACCCAACTTAATAACATCACTTTTACAGCGAAACTTTTGCCTTATCAATTTGGACAAGGGTGACTAGTGACGTCGAAAATAGGTATATGATGGAGTAGGAAAAGAAGCCCCCCCCCAAAAAAGAAAATTGTTGTATTTGATAAAGTAATAATAACTATTGAGTTATCTGCATCATGTTTAGCTCAGCGTGCATTACTCATGATATTGCGTGTGTAATATCTAGTTGTTTTCTTAAAGTCTTAAGAAGTTACGGATCTTTTTATGCAAAGATATTGAAATCTCACAAGACAGATTATGAAATATGTAGTGATGGGAAGAAGTGACAAAATATTATACGTTTTTGATCAATTGTTGATTTCTTACGTCTGTTGCTTCTTTTGTTAAATACCCTGTTTTTCCAGTCAGAAGTTAACAGCTTATTGCCGAAGAAGCTATAAAATTATCTATTGTCATTATCTATTACTATGAGGTTCCCAGGGCTGGACAAGGGAGGGGTGCTTGTAGGTGCAAGACTGTTGCTATGATAATAACTCTGTGTATATTGATTTCTTAAGCATAAAGCCGCTCGGGTAAATTAATTAATTACTTAGCTAGTAAGGATATGTTTATTTATGAAATTTCAGGTAGCAACGTTCATAAAATCTGGATGTTAACTAATATCTAAACGTTTTTAAAAACTCAAATTTTTGGAATAGCGACTTTGGCAAAACGTAAAGTACGAAAAATGTAACTTTATTTGTATTGAGCTTTTTGGTGCACTTCTGAATTGGACATTTTCCGTCAAACACCGTTTAAATTTTGGCTATTTGGCCAATCACCATTTTTTGACCTTTTATCTAAACATTTTGCTGATATCAGCACTTTATTTGTTAAAACACACATCTTGCTTTTGCATTCATTTGGCAACTATCAGTGGTAGAGACCCGATTTTCCTACAACCATGGTGTATAAATGTGGCTATTGATGCTTTATGGTTATGAAGTCTTTTATTATCTCTTACTTGTCTATCACGTCATTACATTTGTATCACATTGTTTAAATCTTCAATTAACATAACGACTTTTTTGTCAATGACGAATCTGTGAGGCAAATCAGTCCTACGATGTTGTTTATGATACTCGAGCATTACAAATGCTGCTAATAAATGACCATTAGAATTGCTTAACCACCGAGGGATTCAATCTCTACATATGCCGCCCTGTAATTAATAAAACAATTAGATTTCAATATGTACCCCATTACTCCAGAACATAGAGGAGTATCAAATGAAACCTTCATAAGGAGTCAAAGGGTCTGGCTTTGTAAAGAGAGCTCATAAAAAGAGAGATTGACGATGGTAATCGGTTAGTGTTCAAAACAATGATTCAGTCACTAGATTGTGCACTGTGTCATATATGTCACAACATGATAGGAAGTAAGCGTGGCCGAATAAAATCTACGTGAATATGTGCTATAATAAATTTCAGAAAAAGTTACAAAATTTTAGGCCAAAATGTTGAAGAGTTTCAAAGCAATTCCAATTTAAAATCGTCAGGGGTTGATTCAACCCCCTCACCCCAATAGGAACATTGTTAAGGATTATACAGTAATGAACATAGAAATGAGTCATTAAAGCTGTCGTGTAATCTATTAACCTGATTTGTGACAAAATCAGGTATAGTTTAAATTTTTTGATCCTTAGACATTTCGTGTAGTTTGTGAGGGAGTCTTCGATTCATGCTCCTGAATATATTTGAGGGAAAGTCAGAAAGTTTGCAGAAGGTTGAGCAAGTCGCTTTTGAGGGGAAAAAGTAGAACCGCGGTCCAAGTAATCCTCCTTTAAGTCTGGATAAGGATGAAATAGATGTTTCAAAAGATCATAAGATTGGATATTATTTATGTATATATGCATATAAATATAAATAGTAATAAAAAAAGAAAAGATGACAAGGGGTTTCTGATTACT
>JAAAKL020012138.1:0-13214 GCA_010016065.2 Carybdea cf. marsupialis auct. non (Linnaeus, 1758)
TGGATCCGGTTGCTTAAAAATAACTTCCCGTCTGCTGAGCACATTCTGAAAATAGAGGTTTGGTGAAGAGGATTTTTATAAGTTAATTCATTTACAGCAGTCGCAAGGGAGGTGCAATCCTACTAGGAGCAATCATCAAAGATCTTATAATAATCAAATCTATAATACATAACTTGTACTGGTCAATGAACAATTAGTCAGTTACGACACAGTGTACACAATACAATGCTGGAACCTCGAGTGCAGATAGAGATCAACGTTATGACTTGAAGTAGTAACAGAGGCTGCCGAATCACTGCAACCTTACAACAAAAAAGATATTCATAGGCTTGTATGTTGCTGATGACCATCTACACATTTTGCCAATTAAAAGTCCGATGCGCACTCCTGGAAGTATGTCAAATAAGGAAAACCACCAAACCACAACTATCAAAGCTTCAGCTGAGTGTCAACATGAAACAGGAAAGTTGTTTAATAATAAAACAGGTTCAAACTGGGTGAAAAATTCTCGACTTCGTGTTGACAAGAGCTCTTTCCATAAATAAAGTCCTTCCAAAACAGCTAGTTAGTGCCTGACCTACGTCTTTGCAGAGTAAGCTGTACTCAAAAAGTCAAGTCAAGTACAAGTCAAGTAGTCTTGTATAGGTCTGTGATGAGGGGCACTGACGCCAGGCTGCTACTCCTTTGAAATCATTAGACAGGGGGATGGCGTAGTGGCAGTTTCTGAGAGTACGGGGACTTGTGGCGTCATGCATTGCAAGGCAGTTCCGGTATGATCATGCTGTGGAGATTCTGGGTGCACTGTGTTCCCTCATGCGGGTATAGTTTCCAAGTTTTTGCTTACTTGCACGATATTAAAATTGGCAGTTAGCCACATACTAAGTATTGAAGTGCAGGGTCCCTTGCAGGTGCGGCACTTTGGGCTATGGCCCGATTGACCTCCCTCAAAAAGCACCACTGAGACAGAGGAGCCTATTTTTTAAAAATTACTAACCTATCACAGGTCATGTTGCGTCTACGATATCGGTTTGGCAGCCGGTAAAATGGTGATCTTTCTCATGACCTTCGACAATCAAAAACCTATTAAAGTAGGAACCGTATACGCCCATTTCATTTTTAATGGCTTTTTCACATATGTAGGCAAGAAAGAACTTCATTATCTGCTTTAAACGGCTGGTGAGGTCGGGGATAGTGTTTCAGGTACCCTATTTTAAAGAAAAGTATGTGTGCTGTGGTTTACTATTCTTGTGGGCTATTTTGGGGGGATGAATTCCAGCTGTCATATTATCATATTATTAACATTCCCTGCCTTGTAAATAACTGAAGTAGATCCGCCAAAACCCCTGTTGAGTGGTTCTGGAATTAAGCCATTACATTGACAAGGAAAAAAGAACGGTCGGTGGGAGAGATTGAAAAGTTGTGCCACCAATAAGGTCAACAGACATTTTCCCTTTGTTATAGGACCGAAGAGATGGCAAACAAGCTGTTCGAACTGCTTCCTTGTAAAAGTAGGCAAACAGACAATTACAATGTGTCGAAAACTGCGCTGATATTGTCAGCTTAGCAATCGTGCAATGAAACACACCCTTTTTGGCTTCTTCAGAACTCTTCGATGAAATCTTGAGTTGCTTTCCCTGAATTTGGCTTCGATCATGCATGGGTCATATTCGTAAAGGATTGACTGGCAGGCCTAACAATTACAGTAATAATAATCAGGGGGGTATTGCGATGCGAAGTGGAGTACCGATAAGGAATCTTTCTCTACGAAATATCTTACCTTGTTTACTACCACCTATGCGTTAACCGTCATATGAACGGCAATTTGGCCCTTACAAAAACGGCCCACTACTCGTTACGTTTCAACCAATACCTTTAGGATTTAACTTCTCGATCCCCCCACCCAATTGCCAAACGATACCTGACACATACATCGATCTCTGGGCATTATCCGATTTCTCCTCCAAGTCCTCTACAGTTGCTATTAAACTTAACAGTTACCATAATTAATTAGGATGTATTCTCACACTTCAGGATCAATGGCTTGGTTCTAGAAGTAATCTTTGATACTACAGTTCGTATTTGATGAAATTTTAAGAACTCGGTACATCGCATGACGCCTACCGTAAAATTAATCTGGCATCCTCCTTTGATGTAATCCAGAAACGAATATTGTTTTGTAACCTATCGATAACAAAGACAAACGAGTTTACAGAACATACAAATATACTCTCGTGAAAATCAATAAATATTTTCTATTCGTCCAATGACCATAAGCCGGGTACTCGGCATAGCAGCGGATTATTGAGATAATGCCACATTACAGAGGCAACTCCATTGATCAACTAAGAAACACAATACCGAACCCTTTTAAACACGAACTTCTTTAGCTTGATTCTTATTGGCTGCTATCATTGAAATAAATTCATCGTGGGCTTATAAAGCCCACTTTCTATTAGTCAATCTCTGCGTCTTCTTCAGGCTTTTCATGTACACGTGTGTTAGCTCGAGTCACGACAAACGCCAGTAGCAAAACACACAGAAAGCTTAATCCACAGTTAAAAAGTTGTCTGCAGCCCTTGTGTTTATACACTGCTGTTAAAAGTTGGAATAGAACAGTTCTGCGGGCCTTAGAGACGGTAAATGACTTCCGTGTCAATACAATAAAGATCGCAGTGTTTCTAAAGATAATGGAGAAGTACCTGTCTTGGGGATGACTTGTACGGAGGGGGGAGGGGTCGTGAATGGCATAGCGAGAAATAGTACCACTAGAATTACCACTACCTCACAGGTACTAGAAAGATTTAGCGCTGCAGTAACCATACCTGAAAATTCAGGCACTAGAAAGGTTAAGTACCGCAGTACTGGTGCTTGAGGTATTCAGTACTTTAGTACCACGGTGCTGGTACTGGACACATTTTGTGCTTACGTGCCGACAAAAGAACCTAAGTCTAGACGAGAAGCACACGTGACAGGCGGTGCTTAGTATCTGACAATCAGTACCACATAAAATGGCATTTGCATTAAGAACTAACAAGACGTATACTGAAGCATTTGTATTCTTTGCTTCTTTCGTATTTTCTACTTCGAATCAACATGCAAATACGTGATATCACAACGTCTTTTTACATCAATCTCAAGGTCACTGAAGCCTACACCCAAAACGTTTTACACTTGAAATTCGGATAAATAATATGCGAGAAAGTGAAAACGTTAAGCAGCTTGCCTCGCGTCTTCACCTGGAATTTCAAACACCGGGACCAATTTCAGGACATAACATGTTTGACTGCTTTAATAGTTTGAGCATTTGCTATTAATCATGTTTCACTAGCTACCACCAATTTAAATTAATAACCTTTGCGTAACATATGAAGCAGTGCTTGGAGTGAAGTCATAAATTATAACATCGATACAACGGCTATCGGCTGTTGATGGAATGCGCGACGGAAGTTAAAGTTGTAAGAACCCCACAGAATTAATGCGCACATTGATTGAGAAAATGAAGCTACGTTGCATTAATGGCGGTGCTGGTCTGACGGTTTCACTGTATCACAGTTATACCCTGCCTGCAGTAATGGTGTACATATTAATACCTTTCACGTTGAAGGGTAAACCCAATTAAACAGCTAAATTCTGTAATAAACTCACTATGTTATACTACTATGCACTGGTATGGTTTCCTCGTCTCATATTTGTTAACAATACCAACTTCGGAGTAAACTGATGCGTACTGAACAATTGGACTACAACCGCATAGAATCGCACCTCCCTAAGTGGGCGCGGGAATCATTACAAGAAAAGCTCTGCAATTAATACAATAGCACGTTCTTGATAAGAAAAGCCTTACTTGACATCTTGAGAGATAAATTATCCCTGAGTTGACATAGTGCTTCTTCTTCGCCTTCTTCTTTGGATTTATACAATCAAAGGAGACCTTAAAAATAGAAATGAAATAACTGAGAGGACAGCAACTACAGATTTGATAGTGTAACATTAATTTATCCAAATCCAAATCTTTACTATTTTCCGCTTATATTCTACAAGTTGATCAATCTGCCTCTAAGAGGCAGAGCTTCAATAAATAAATAAAATAAGACAAATATAAAATACGTGATAAATAAAGGAATAAATGAATAATTGAACAAATAAACAAATGAACAAAATGAATAAATGGATAAATGAATAAACGAATAAATAAGTATACAAATGGATGCATAAATGAGTGGATAAATAAATGAATAAATAGATAAACAAATGAATAAATAAATTAATAATTAACAAAATTCAATAATGAATACTTAAATGAATAAAAGCAGGGTCTATACTTCCCCTGTTCACGAAGGAAGACAAGGGCGTTGCTGTTGTTGCTGCTGATGATGATGGTAATGATGACGATAATGTTGATGACATCTGATGAACATAAGCTGATTCCGGAATAGTATATTATAAACACGGCGAGTCACACCTACCTCTTTCGCTACAGCTTGCTTTAGTTCCTTTAACGTTGTTGTAAATATTCCTATCAGATCATGGCTACCGTCACTGTCCCAGTCATAGCAATCAACCTGAGGCGAAAAATATAAGACATACTCGTGTTACAAGAGTCCTCCTAAAAGGTACGTTCCCATCAATAACGATCTTTTCAGTAGTCATTGTACATTATCACAATAAGAAAAGAATTTCACCATTTTGATGGAAAGCAAAGTAAGAATGAGAATGAAGATTAAAAAAGAGAAAGGTAAAAATAATGACGGGGTAACTGTAGAAAAAGAACGATTACAGGAACAACACAGAAGTTTGCACTTGAAGTAGCATGTTCTAAAACGAAATAAAACGAAAATAGAAAGAAAGAAAGAAAGAAAGAAAGAAAGAAAGAAAGAAAGAAAGAAAGAAAGAGAGAAAGAAAGAAAGGGAAGATGCAAAGCGATAATATGATGAGAAATGGACAATTCTCAATGTGCTTAGGAATTTCTGACAAAATACAGCAAGTTCGAACATCATCAACGACTATCGACGCTCTTGTCTGGGATTCCAGCTTTCTTTAACAATGGAAACTTCCAGCTTTTAAATCTAATGTCAATTGCCATCTTCTTGGAAACTTTTGATTTATTTTTCTTTAACTACATCTACTTTTCTGTTTACATTTTATTTCTACTTCATTCAAAGTAACTCAATACCTTGAAGTGGCAACCCTGCCTTGTATTCTGCTAAGGTAAAAAAGTAAAAAAGTAGCAAAACATTATAACGACATGTCTTCCGAACTTACAACAAGCAGAGTTAATCGTAAACAAAATAAACATGCATTATAATCTTTTGAAGTCTTACCTTTATACTGCGATTTTCATCACCTCCACACAATTCCTGAACAGTGATTTCAAATGGAGTCCATGTTGGACTGAGTGTGTTGCTTTTTACCTAAAAAGAGGCATACTTTCCAACATGACACATTTCTATTCTGTTTGAAGGCACGTGAATGTAACAGGGAAATATCGTTGTTCGTATGTATCGAGGCTCTTCTTGCTCATATTCGAGGGCCTTTGAATATGCAAGTTAAAGGAGTTCTCAGGGTAAAGGCATTCATTATGAGTTAAGGGAGAGAACTACCTTCAAGAAGAACTAATGGAATAGGAAAGGACTGTAACATCTGGTCAAAAGAGGATATATAAAAGTAACAACTCGATGGTTGGCAGCTTTTATATACCCATGCCCTCGATCAGATTCCACCTCAAATCCAGATTCCGTACCAAAATATTTGCAATTAAGTCATGGTCCCTCGTGTCCCTTGTACTTATACCATGAAAGTACCAAATGCACGTTCCCTGTTACGCGATCAATATGAAAGACCTTCTGACTATAAAACCAGAGCTTCAGTGAACTAGTGGTCCATGGCTGATTACGGAAATGCAGAAAATGAAAGAAGAATGTGGTAGTTATACAATGAGTAATAATCTCCAGATGATTTTCTACAGTAGCTGTTTTTCTTCTGGCCGTTGAGGTAACCGAAGTATCATTTTAGATTTTCTTCGCATTTCCTTCCACCTCTATTAAGTGACATTAACTTTCTTTCAAATAAAAGCCCTCCCTCACTTCAAGGCTTTACATTCCAGTGCAGAGGCATATCTTACAAAACTCAAGATAAATAATACTTGGCGTCATTAACCTTTCGCCCTTGTCATGCGTGTGTGAGAAGACGTGCTATACTTCGGAGTCATGGCAAAGCGATTAAGGCAGTACTTTGATTACCTGCATCAAGTAGAAAAGGTACTTGACAGTGGTGTTGTTAGTAGATATTCTTTGTGCGTGCGCAAAGAAAACACGCAGCAAGCGAGGCTTGTGACGTTCAACATTGATTAAATAGGTACAGAATACAGTTAATTAAAATCTTACTTAATTCGGACTTTATTTTGAAAAAAACCTGCACCGTGCAAGTAACTGAGATCGAATCTAAAGTGTGATAAGAACTATAGCGGTCTCATAAACCAAATGTGCTTGAAAAAACAACGTGAGATGTTAAAATTATAAAATATAGCTGTGTTGTGGAATGTAGAGATGATGAAGATGCGAACCCTCATCTTCGTTTTCACGACTATCCAGATTGGTATATTCTATAATTGTTATCCAGTAAAAACCGTATTTAGCATACCAACAGCGAAATAAATCGCGCATTTCCTCTTTGTAAAACGTGTACTTTTAACACTCTTCAAAGCTCAGCTGGATACAACATGACATGCACTGCACTGCACTGCACTGCAACTACTGCAGTATTAAAGTGAGATGAGATAGCTAAATCCGCTACGAAGCTTCCCAGCAAACAGTTAAAGACAGAGAGACGACTGTATAATGTAAGAGTGATACCTACCTCGGTTCTGTGAACAAGTGTGTAGCGTCCATCAGCCTGGATCTTTGAAAACTCCAAATATGGGTCAGACTTGGATAAAAAATCCTGCAATGCAAAGCAAGCATTAAGTTTAGGCATATTTAAACAAATGTGTAGTAGTGGACTTCTACTAATAGCATCCCATGAAATCTAAGGCTTCTATCATGTCTTCATTGCAAACTCTCGGTTAGAAGCCACAAATATGTGGAACTATCCCCTGCCAATTCGCATAAATGGTCCCCTTTAGCACCCAAGGTGCCGAGAGAGGGTTAAAATTCTTGTTTTAAGTGAATCACGAAAAAAACAAAGAGTCAAAATACTACTCCTCGGAGTATTTGCTACAACTCGGAGCGTCCCAAAGGGAATTAGGAAGTGCTTTAGTTTTCATGCAGTGAACTTGAAGCTCTTTTTCGAATGAAGAAGAACATGCAATGCATGCAAATCTTAGTTCCCAATCTCGATCTTCAGGCTGTATATACTATGAACTCTCCAAGAATAAAACAAGGGGTTCACCATATGTTACCGTATATACAATTTAATCCCACCGAAGTAATCTTCTCCTTTCAAGATAAGAACGTAATCCGCTTTCTTTCAATATTATCTCTAAAACGAAGTGTATGCGGTTCCTATACGCCAACCACAATTACCCTCCATAATACAAATAGATACCAAAAACTATAAGTGAAACTTCCACAACATGATTGTCATGAGTCATAAATTGGTGTAAGAAGATGAGTGATAAATTGGTGAAGACTTCAGCGCAATATGTTAAATACATTGACTCTCCTTCGTACTTAACCCTTACATCACCATCTTCTAACGGATAGACACTTTCACATCAGGTGATGCTAAGATAACGGAGTGATGAAGTGTCGAGTGAATTCTTACTACTAAGATATAAGCAAGGTCTTTATTATAACTAATTGGCATCAAACTACCAAACTGAGTAAGAAAACCAGGGCAGTACTAAAGGAGCAATGCAACCGAGTAATTAAAACCAATCGGTAATATTATTCTCTATCCTTGACTATGGAATTTATGTTTGGCTGCAGATTGTGGGTCTAACTAATATATTAAAATAATAAAACAATAGTCAGCGTAAAGTTTTGTAAAAGAAGGTAGACGGCAAATGGACAAAGGTCTTCATTTTCTAGGTGGCAGAAAAAGATCTATGCAAAAAAGGAAAAATAATTGCGTAAACTATTGCCACCCCTTCCACTTGAGTAAAGGCTTTATTATTAAATTAAGCGTGCGTGTCTTTTATTGCTTAAGTAAGAATATCTAGAAAATTGATTATGCCTACGGTTCAAACCATAAAATAGACGAGAATCAATGAAAATGGAATCGTGTATTAAATGGATAGCTTTACCTATTAGCACATTAAAAAAAAGAAGTGACATACAAAACCTAAGGCAAGATCAATGGAAACTAAAAGTTACGAAGGTCTGTTAGGAGTACGGCTTTAAATGCCACACTAAACTCAGTCCCACCCTTGCCCCTCCCACACTATTCCAATTCTTCCTTTGCGGCTCACTTATTTTCATTTTCATTGCAATTTGTCTCCTAGATTGGCGAGACCATTTGGTCCTTTAAAAGTTGAGATTTTCTGTTTCAAGACATTTACACCCTAAGAATGACGTTTTCAAAACATAGAGACCTTGGTTCCTTTCATATAAATATATTTTAATTCTTAGCTCAATACAAAGCAAGTTTGCCACTTCAATTTTGAGTTACTAAGAGTTATGTTACTTCTGTCACATTCGATGTCTTAAGTTGTTGTAATACGCTTCATATGCGCATTCTTTGCTAGGCTCGCTGTTTATAACGAGATTACGATTCTGCCCAGATCAATAGCTGATATGATTACAATGCACAGTTTCAATAAACCGACCTCTAATTTTCTGTTTCACAGCTGTTTGTCATAATTTTCCCTAGCTATTGTTTCCCAATGACGTTGCTGCGGCCAACAATGAACTGCGTCTCTATGATCACACAAGTGCAGGCAGCTATCGCGTTCTTAAGTATGATTATCATTTTATAATTTCTCATCCACTTTCTTAACTGTGGAAAATGTATTCAAGATTTCTATCTTCAGCTCTTGCATTATTAACGAGGTGAACATTACATGACTTAGTTTTCCGCGCCTACACAATTGTTTAGCTTCGTTAGTTACAAACAAAACGTGATATAATATCCAAGAGGCTTAAAATTGAACAAATACACGATAGCCGAACTGTCTCGACAGACCTTATAGTTAATATCAAAACGAACTAAACTATGGAACTAAAGATGCGTCATTCGATCAACCTCCACAAGGCTTTGACCATACCTGTCTGTCTATTCCTCATGGTGTATTACAACAGTTTTGGATACAGAGCATATTTATACTTAGCACTTCATGGAACATACATCATTTTATGGTTTAGCAAGGAGCTGTGTTTTCCTGATAAAACATGGGAGAGAGAAGTCAACATGCTAACGTTTGTTGCCGCCTTTCTTGGCCTCGGTCCTCTCGGGTATTGGATTGGGATGGCAATGGCTGTTAACAACAAATCAGACCCGAGTCCTGAGCTTATGTGCCTAGCAATTTCATTGCAGTTACTGGGAGTATTTTTTCATTTCACTGCAGATGCACAAAAACATTTTACGTTGAAATGTCGCGCTGGCCTTATTCAAGATGGGATGTTTTCAAGATGTAGAAATACGAACTACTTTGGCGAATTTCTGATCTACCTTTCCTTTAGTGTTGTGTCTGGGCATTGGATACCTCTCCTCGTTCATACACTTTTTGTTATTTTAATCTACCTGCCAAACATTAAACGGAAAGAGAAATCATTGTCCAGGTACAAGGAATACGAAAGATATTGTCGACAAACTTGGATGTTCTTTCCAAAACTCCTTTAATTTAGGATTAATTGAGGATGTACAAATCTTGAAAGAAAACCCGGACAAACAATAAACGGTTTTCTGACTATCAGGGATCCTTCTATTGCTTGACAAATTTACATCAGATTTGAAGAAGTGATTAAGTGTTTTTTCAATGGATAGTTGCATTAATCGTTATTCAAAATAAATCAGATGGGAGAAAATTTCATACCATGTCTTGAGCGGTAGAGTGGCAATCAGATTGGATGGGGTAAACTTTGAGCTGGACTGAAGCTATTGTTTCATGACGCTCTCTGAATATTCTTGCTTACATTTTTTATACTTCGAGGGAGAGGGTCACGTGACAATGTTCCTACAACAACTTCTAAAAGTTTATTAAATCAAACTTATCCTAACTAACTATCTCTTTGTTATTTCCAAAAAAGATAGCATTTCTTCCAAATTAATGCAGACTCTTGGACTAAAGGCGAAAGTCACCCTCCCCCCGTATTCCCGGTTCCAACGCCAACACCAGAAGTTTAATTAGCTTAAACGGCATCTAACGATAAAAATAGTACAATTTCTAGGCATATGTATGCCTATTTGTATATTAAGTACTTGGCTTGAATTTGTGTTGTAAGCCAACGTAGTTATTCTTGAATGGTTCTGCTGCCTAATATCCGATACACTTCAATTCCACGCCTTAAAAGTTCTTGCGATGCTCAGCAGCAATAAAACATAAGGTAACAAAAATAAACGTCTTTATGATGAAATTGGAGCCATCACTTCTGTCTCTTGTGTAGGCCTACTGTTCTCAGCAGGCACTTTTCTTCTCTAATCTTCCGCAACACCTGTGATTTTACTTTCCAAACTATTTTAGTAGTGAACGGCTAAATCGCATTTCACACCTCTCTCATCTTGCCTTAAGCTCCAAGTTTCACCTCCACATAGGAGCCTGCTCCAAACTATGATCTTCTCTGCTTTTTTTCCTTGAATCTTATGTTTATTCCTTTCATAAGTAAATTCTTTCTCTTTATTGCATGCTGCTTTTACTATCACTATTCTTTTCCTATTCTTTTACAAAACTGATGTATGCAAATTGTGACCATCAAAGAGAGACTCGAGCATCTCTTCAACTCGGAGAGCATGGTATTTTCCTCAAACAATCATCAAAATCAGGGTTCTGGGCACTAAAGTATATGATTAGTGCTAAATTTTCTTGCATCGTAAAATACCGTATATATGTCATGTCCTGGGCTTGTGATAGTCAAAAATCATTTTTAGGTTGGTTTACATACAAGGTACCTACATTCAGCAGGGAATTTGTATCTATAAGTGGCTCAATAAAATAATTTCTGGGTGGATATATAACTAGGACTAGCACCGGTATGCACAAAATTTCCTTACAGAAAAACAAAATATGACAACTGACAACAAAACAAAATCTACCGCTTTGAACTTGAATACGAACCCTGGGCTTATATACGGGGCGGATATATTACTAAGGGTGCATGTAGCTTTTTCGGGGGGCTACAATCGAGATTTTACAGTATTTTCCTTAAATGACGTCTAGGCGGGCCATAACATAATGATATAGGGACGAAAATTCTCAAAAAGCAACTTGAAACTCCCTACAATTAAGCATAGAAGAGTAACTAACAGACTTTATCTGATGTCGTCATCTTACTAAATTGGAATCTTAACTCGATCAAATGTCTTTTTGCAAGTAGTTTTTGCAAAGTGATTGCAACGCAGCCAAGAGCTCCAAGTTCCCTCTGAAATCATTTTGCTGCTATGTACAAGAAATGTCTACATACAAATGTGACCTGTAGTTGATGTGTACTGTCACAGTTGATTGTCAAGTGTTAATGAAGCACTGATAGAAATCAATGACCAAATTAACACGACCTCATATCTTTAAATGAATAAAAGGTGGACTGTGAACTAGAATAATCAAGTATTTCTGGGTCCCAAACGCTTATATTGTGAACGTTAAAGTCCATTGGTATATTAAAATTGGTTAAACAGTGTCGAGTGCGAATCACAGTGCTCTTGAAAACAAATTGTTCTGTTTACTCTTGGCAATATTTACCGAAGTTCCTTTGAAAGAGAGGTTAACGCTTTTCCCAGACAGTAGGTCAGACTGTCAGATTCATCAGGATTCCATTTCGATGATTACATCGTTTTAGTGTAATAATGCTGGTTTGGTCCATACTTTCATTAGTGATTTTGGAGACGACATAGAATGATTAAATAATACGTGTAATTCAATACTTGTACAAGCTGGCACCCTTGCTTTGTGCGGATGGTTATCACTATGATTATGATGATAATGCAGATGAAGATAAAGATGATAATAATAATGATGATGATGATGATGATGATGATGATGATGATGATGATGACGATGATGAGGAAGAGGAGGCAGATGACGATGGTGATGATAAAATAAAGATGATGGTAATGTTGATTACCAAAAAGCTGCTAACAATGGTAGTGATTACTACAATAGAAATTATATATAGGAATAATGGCGACAACCTACAATGACAACAAGCAAACATGGCGAGGTCCAGAGACATCAATTCTTACCTTTTTATCAAGTTTGTGTCCCCTAAATGACAACTGTAACAGGTCGCTGCTTCCAGATACTTCTTCAGATATTATCTAGAGTTAAACAACAAATATAATGGGATGCTGTAAAAGCATATACAGATTTTAGTACTTCAATACAAATTATTGCTTAATGATAGAGAAAACAATACTCAAGCAAGAAATAATATAATGTCTGTAATAATAATATCTCTGCAACAACATTAAAAGGGGTTTCTCATTGTACTTCCATAGTAAAACTATATATTATAGTCTCTGTACAGAGTATAAAAGAAACAAAACAGATTCTACAATTGACTACTCAGTGAGAGAAAAGTCAACTACCTTACGTCCAGAGAAATCAGTTCAGCATAAGACATTTTGACTCTTGATGTGCCTTATAAGACAATACTGTGATACATAACAACTGTCTTTACACTTACAGCACTTGGCAATCTACACTTTGCAGTTTCTTTTACATGTACTTTACGAGTAAGACCATAGTGGGACTTATGAATAGGTCATTCTCCTTGTAAATCAATCAACGTTGCCATTTGTGTTTGGCATTTTTCCTTCTTTGCACACACAGTACCGGTTACAAATGCACATACTACCCGAGGATAGCAATTATCCCATCCTTCATTACGTTAGAAAACATCAAATGTATTATGGTTCAACTCCTGATGCTTTCACTCCTGTGTCCTTAGAAGTAAAAGTACTTCAGAAAACGAAATGCAGAAACATTGTATTGTACAAAGTAAAAAATGTGACATCTACAAAAATTATCATTATTTGCTCACATCAAAGACACTTATCATTATCAAAGATAATTATTGATTGGTATTTCCTTTGAACAATCTTACATATTTTAGTCTGAATATAC
>JAAAKL020012139.1:0-13213 GCA_010016065.2 Carybdea cf. marsupialis auct. non (Linnaeus, 1758)
AAATAGACTTACCAAGAAACTGAGGTTTAAGACTTTCTTTCATTTTAGGGATTTTAAGGGTCATTTTTTTCAACGCTTAGTGGTTTTCCCTTCATCATGTCTAAGACCCTTGCAATTATTGGCAATTTTTATTTAAACAGATTCAGTCAAAAATTGTGAGTAAGATGGAAGAGATATTCCTGGTTAAGATGAAATGCATGGTACAACAGATTATTTCCAATACATGCTGATTTGTTAAAATACCTTATGAGACATTCCACATGAAAACATCCAAAAATTTCTGAAAATGACACCAGGAAAAATTGATTTTTTTTCTTTTCACCCTACTTAAAGTATACACCATGGTATTTAAAAATCCAAAATTGTAGACCTGTACTAGCAGTAGTTATCCAGTTATGGTTACTTAAAGTTTCATTAGGAAGGTACACTTTTACACAATTTCCGCCATTTTGAATTTTTTTATTTGCCTTTATTATCTGTTCTTTTGCTGATTTATACATTTAAAGTATAGAACTAACCATTTTCAAGGGAGGGGACTTCAAAAATCAAGCTGAAATTTAGCTTAGGAAACTGTAAATCACCAAAATCAGCAACTTTTAAAATAAAATTTCACATTCTAGTGCTCAGTTAATCTGCAGGGGAAAAATGGTGTGAGTTATTTTGAAAAATTTCATCTTTTGAAATTTTAAACAGGAAGGGTCAAACTTATTGTTTTTTGCAAAAGAGTTCTTGGTTTTTGTATAGTTAAAATACAGCACCCTTTTAAAAATCTGATTCTAAAAATCTAAAATTTTTTCCGGAATTTGGTGTCAAGATCTATGGGAATTCAAGATTCAGACTTGAAAGTTGGGTAAATTCAAAGGAATAGCATCTCTTCAATATTGTTGAATTAAGAACAGAATACAGTGCCACTCGTCTAATGTATACTTCAAGCCATTCTCACAACACTTGGTATATATTACCATGACAGTTCCAGGAACATTTACAGAATACAGCTGCTACTACAGAAAAGAAAAACAAAACACCAATATTTATCCCCTATGATCAACATACTTAAGTCCAGATCCCCTCTCAAATACCATGAGCCCTAGCATCTATTACTTTTGAATAGGTGATACCTGTGTAAGCATGCCAGGGTGGCCATCACCCCTGGAAAATCTTGAAAAGCATTAAGGAAAAATGTAGGCCTTGAAATGACCTTGCTATTGTTCTTTAGTTGATGAAATACATTCACTCCTCAAGTTGCTACCATTTGCTTGCATTTGTAACTACATAATTTCATTGGGTGCAGTAAAAAAGGTCAAAAAAGTTTGCATCAAATTTTCATGTGCTATTGTTGAAAATTGAACTAACTATCATCCTACACATCATGTGAATCCATATGATTTTGTGAACAACATTAACCATCTATAAACTCAGGTAATACCATAGCTATTTTAAAGATGGAACATATTACCATGTGACTGCTGAAGACATTGATGTTATTGAAGTGATTTTATGCAAATAGTTGCCTCTACTGTATTCATATGGTACAAACAAAACATTCCTGATCAATCTTTTAATCTGTTAATCAAGTTTGCCTATTTTCATCAACATATTTTGGGTTTCTTGCATCCCTCTTGGTGCTGCTATTAAATTGTTCTTAATTTGTGGACAATCTGAAGCTCAACGTTCTTACAAATGTGAGCAAGGCTGGTGTTGGAGTGGTTGAAAATGTCATCAAGGTAGAGTGGGTAACTCCAAGGATAATGAAAATAAAGATGGCACTCGGAGGAAAGCTGGTGCATGTCTTCTCAGTTTACGCCCCACAGCCTGGAAAATCAGAGGAAGAGAAGGATGCTTTCTGGGGAAGTTTGGATGATGTCCTGGAGACAACTTGTGATGGAGATCTGGTGGTGGTTGCTGGAGACATGAATGCCCATATTGGTGCAAACCAGACTGGGTTCCAGGAGGTCATGGGTATTTATGGATATGGTGAAAGAAACAGAGAAGGTGAAACAATGCTAAATTTTTGCCAGGCAAGAAATCTCAGAGTTGTCAACACAATGTGTAAGAAAGAAGACGAAAAGAAGATCACCTACAAGAGTGGAGGAGCCTCAACACAGATTGACTATATTCTTATAAGAGGAGACCAGCACATCTTGCCAAAGGAATGTAAAGTAATACCAGGAGAGGCCTGTTTGACACAGCGTAGGATGCTGATGATGTCTGCTGTTGTAAGGAAAGTTCACAAGAAGGAAAGAGTTGGAGGAATGAAGAAGATCAAGGAATGGAAATTGAGAGTGGCAGAAAAGCAAGAGAAATTTGTGGCAAATTTCTCTGGGAGGTGGCAGGATGGGACACGAGGATGGTAGGCTCTCAGAAAGACATTATTGCAGCAGTAAAGGAGGTATGTGGAGAGACTTCTGGACGCAGCCAGGCACAGAGAGAAACTTGGTAGTGGAACAATGTGGTCCAGTGAGCTATACCTGAGAAGAAGAAGGCCTAAAGACAGTGGCAGAGGTCTGGAGGTGATTTTCACAGGCTAGAATACTGTACCAACAGAAGAATAGCCAGGAGAGAAGTTGTGTTGGCGAAGAGATAGGCATGGGAGCAGTGGAGCTCTGATCTTTCAAGGCGGGGAGGAGCCACCAGTGGAGACTCGCAAAGCAGATGAAAATGGATAGACAGGGCATCAGAGTGTTGAAGTTCATTCAAGATGAGCAGGACTGCATACTGGTTGATGAAGAGTTGAAGTTCCGATAGAGGAGATCTCTGAGGAAGAAGTGAGGGAAGCCCTGAAAAAACAGAAGAGGAACAAAGCTCCTGGTCCCACTGGTCTCACTAGCTTCATGCTTGAGAGTGTGGAAATGCTCTGATAAGTTTTTCAAGAGGCAACAATGGATGAAGAATGCCCAGAAGACTGGAAGTACAGCCTAACAAACCCAATATACAAAGGAAAAGGTGATGCTCTAAGCTGTGGCAAACACAGAGGTTTAGGACTCCTAGAGCATGGAATGAAGATATACAAGAGGATATTGTATAAAAAGGCTAATGACTCTGGTGAAAATTGATGACAGGCAATTCTGCTTTGTTGCAGGCAAGTCTATGAATGATGCCATCTTCATCATGAGACGTTAAACGAAAATGATGATGATGATGATGAAGCAATGGTGATTATGAAACAATCATGTCAAATGTTACAAAATATATTCAATGATATTAACCAAAGCCATCAACAAGATATCATGGCCATTGAAACTCCATAAGATAGCAATAAGAATATAACTTACATCGCATTGGGAAGCCATTTCACTAAATTGTTGGTTGTCGCGCTCTAATTTCTGCATGTCATAGCATAAGTGAAAAGGCTATTGTTGATAGTTTCTTTCAAGAAATCTTTAAAATATGTACTAGAAGTCATTTAATCTTATAATATCATTTCTATGCATTTATCAGATCATTCATAGCTGTTAGGGGGAGTAATTCCATTCAAATCCCTGATGCTTGTTTTGCAAAAAAATACTCAAACTTTCACTGCTACTTTTTACTTAATCCTAGGAGAACCAAGAAATTTCTTTTCATAGTGGTTTACATTTGGTATTGCTAAACACAGTGTCAAAATATAAAATCTGTATTAATACCTCACGCGTAATTTATTTGCCATTTTATTTGCCCCCCATCAAAGCAAAAGGGAAAGTTTATGTCAAATTTTGAACAACTTCCTGACTCCAGAGCTATTTTAAACCTTGATTTTCGAAATCTACACCTTGAGAAATGGCATGGTAGAGGTTTTCAAAATGAGAATAGCAAAGGCAAAAAAGTTATTCGATGTTAAAGAATTTCAAAATGGCGGATTTTTCGGAAAATGCTAAAATCAGGCAAAACATAAAACGTAAATATCTTAACAACAAAAAGGAATATTTGAATGAAACTTTGGAATTTTCTCTCTTGTAATAGATACTACTGATACTAAAAGTATCAACAAAATTGAAATTTTATGGTGTCATGCCCTGGATGGATTCACATGGAATGTCTCTTCTATCTTTCTCAATAAATTTGCTCCATAAGTAGTGCCTTCTCAATTGATAGTAAACTTAGATTACTCATCCTCTCTTGCCCCTGACTGACCCAAGAGAATAGCTACCCATAACCCCAGACATACTATGTAAAGAAGCCCAAACTTCAAAATGATACAATCTCACCAGTGGCAGTTTTAGGGTATGGCACAGGGGCCCATGCTCAAGAAGGGCCCCGCGGTTTCAACTCAGAAATATTTTTTATGCCATTTCTCCTTTTTAAGAAATTTGAGAAAGAATGTGGATTAACAAATAGCAAACACAAATAAAACCAGAACCCAATTTATCAAAAAAGGTCAAAACCCACAACAAAAAGAAATGGGTGAAACTTTGATAGTATTCATGTGTGTTATCGAAGGTGAGATATTGACAAAAACACTTTCTTTGATAGGGAAACGTGCCCAGGGCCCTACAGGTCAGAAAACCACCCCTGAATCTCACGGTTTGATGACTTCTTGAACTCTTTGGCTGCAGGTTGAAAAAAGAGGATGGTTCTGCAAGAGTGATCAGATTGTCAATAGGATAGCACCTTTTTGATCGCTCAAATTGGGACCTTGTTGGACTGCAGATATTTGTACATAAATGGTATTGCATCCCTTTGATTCTATTGTTTTCAATGATGTTGAGTATCACAGCATGCCTTGCCTTAACTGAAGCAGTGCAGAGACTTTGGAGCTGCAGAAGAGCAACTCGACATGTTGTTTCTATACAGAAATGTGACAGAACAGTGAGATGGGGATATTGAGTGGCTTTTGGGATTTATCAAATTTACCAAATGAGGGGGAAAGCAACTTGATTAACATAGTACTACACCTAGATTTGATGTAATGAAGAGACTAGCAAATAATTAATGAGTGTATAAATATTGTTGGCTATATATTTTTAAGCATGCAGCACATGCCTAGCATACCTGGAGAATATGCCTCTGAAGGAGGTAATCTTCCTGTGACAGGACTTACTTAAAATACCTGCTGTGGTGCATCATATATAGAGAGGGCAACGACTTCCACTGGTTCTTAAAGGGGTTACGTGCAATAGTAAGCCAAGCCTATAAATCTTTCTACTACATCCTACAATCTTTTGAAAACTTGAGCAGTATGTTTATTTACTGGGCTACTGTCAGCAGTTCCTATATTTTGCACCTTTCTGTAGATAAATGTTTTCCACTTTGGATCTTAAAATCATCAAGTTTAACTTGGTTCAACATCAACTCAGATAACATGACGTCTCTCAACTGTTATTAATTGAATGCCAATGTCATTAACATGTGACAACTTTTAAATGAAATTACAGTAGTCTGGCTATATATTAAAAATGAGTTTGAATTTTTTTATTATTAAAGAATTACAAACTATAAAAAAATATATTGGATGTACTGGATCATAAACCTCATGCCTCTGTGGTAAAATTGATTGTGAATGCATGGGGGTGATCAATCATGCCTTAAGACACTTCTTACATAACTACTACCTATTTCCTTCTGTATACGAGATACCTTCTGGAACTTCTGCCTCCATAACAAAAGAGAGTCTCCTCTCTTACAAAACATACAATTTCAAAAAACCCAACATTACGAAAAAGGCACAAAAGCACTAGTTACAAATAAGATTTCTTCTGTTATATTAACATTTATAAGTTGTATACTTTTAATCAGAAAATATATCTTACTTGAATTGGCATTTGCTATTTCATTGGATTCGTTTGGATCTAACCATATTTTCTTCTTGCCACACTTCAGCACAGAGGCTGCAAGACGCTTTTGAAGTCTTAAGGTACTACAATGAAAAAGAATGATAACTTCTAGACTGACAGATAAAGTTTGAAATAAGTCAATACCCAAGCGCAACAATTGATGAAAAGGCCTTTTCGAAAGTTGTCTTTAAATAACTATTGTTGATACAATCAAGCTCTTGAACTCAAACTGTGAGAGGTATTACAACATAAAATTGTAATTAAGAACACTGACTGAAATGTGAGAAATCACTAATTTTTGGCATGTCAGTACAGATATTTAAACCAGGTAGGACACTCTGCAAATCATCTGCCTGTTATAAATTGTTCCAACTTTTATAATACACCAAGTTTCTTGATTCCATTGCTGCAATGAGATTAAAGGCAAGATTGTTGGAGGGTTAGCCTATTTGCAAGGCAGGGTGATGTTTAATATGATTCAGTGATGAAATTGTAACATCCAGTCTACTACATTACCAAACATTTTAGCATCACAATGACCATTTGGTATTGTTTGAGGACTAGTAAAATGTTTAGAAGTACACATATCAATTACTAACAATAAAAGTAACTGACTTAACCAGGGTGCAAATAAGTATGGATTCAGGAGACAAAATCAAATCCTCTTGTATACAAATCATGGGAATGTACTGATAACCAACCTTAAGCAATACATTCTTTCCAATCAAACATCTATACCCACACAACCTAAAACCGTAACAATGTTGTTATGGAATAAAAACAAGAAAGCAATATATCTCTGAAATAGATTTGAGGTTAAAAGTATTATCAGTGCTTTCAAAATGGAAATCTAGACAAGCTTTGAATAAACACTTTCTGGTACTGATGACTAAACATACATTAGAGATGGATTGTTATCAGTGTACATCAACTAACAATTATGTACTGGTACAATCTTCTACATCCAACACAAGGTGTTCAGCCCAACTACTACTCTCATCTAATGCTTTTTCTATTAAATGACTAGGTGTTACTGGCACTAGCAACAATTTACTATACTATCACCATCAAGTTTGTAACACAAGAACTACCTCTTGTTTTGTGGGGATGATTTTGCTCATGGTGAACTTAATGCCTGTTTTGTGGATGTTGCAACTCAATGCAGTTTGAATTTGGTACAATTGCTAAACAGAGTTTACATAACGGTGCTAAAGTGAAAACAAACATGTTTAACAGTAGCAGAAGAGGCAGTTTGTACAATGAGGTAGGCCAGGTTTGCCCTACCCCAAACAAATGCAAGTGTAAGGGGTCTAGTGATATATCATCTGTACTCTACTGTATCACAAACTTGTGTCTTTGATTTGTCTTGCTTCTCCACGGCTGCTGTAGCAACCTCATACTAATTACAAGAAAAGTGCTGTCCACAAAGCCACTGGTTTACTTATAGGAAAATATTGTGGCAGGCTAATGACAGAACATTATGTAGTACATAACACTACCCCAGCCATTTCATGATGCAATACTTTACGGCAAGTAATTAAATAGGCTATCACATTCTTTTCTGTGTTAGTGTTGAACATTTACAACTTGTACACAGAAAAAGGTGATGAGTAGTGAGCTATTCAAGACATTGTACTCATAACATACTTCCTAACTTTTGTTTGCTTTGAATAATGACAAGCTGATGATAAAAGAAATGAACTGTGCATTAGTTGCATTTTGCATGTAAAATCGTACGAATCTTACTTATTCCCAATGCTCAAATGTAAGTCATAAAAGTTCATTGTGTCAAAATTTTCAACTGCCTTAGCATATAATGACTCACAATTTTACAAAATCTACGAGACACTTAACTCTCTTATGCACCCCTTTCCTACAGAAGAACTGAGAGTAGCAAGTCTTTCTTACATAATGTTCCAAACTTGAACGCTATTTGGTGTTAATTGAATACAGAATTTTGCTGAATTGGCTTATTGGTCTATTTTTACGAAGACTTTAATGAGACTTGCTTTGAGTTAAACCAATACGTCTTACTGTGTAGTATGCTTCACCAAATTTCTTTAGTTTGTTACTTGTGCCCCTAGTATACTCCTGAGTTCACATCCACATAACATCTAAATAGAGGCCTCTACATATAATTGAACACATAAATTCAAAAGAGAAAAAAAACTATAGACTTGAAAAAGAGTTCATGTATGGCGGGCCCCGCTTAGCTCTGGCAAGGTCTTAACACTTTGGTACTTAATTGTGCACAATACCCGTACGATGTTACTGGCGACTGCTGACTCTCACATTCATCTCTCAGTGAAGTGAATACCGGTACTCACTAATAGTCTATGCCCTGGGTAATAAAGTAGGCAGCCTCCCACCGAAAAAAGTTGTACTTCCTTTTGATATCAACAGCGTCGAAATAAGTTGATAGTGAGAGCTTGCAACATCATTGACGGTATTATTCACCTTAAATTTCCTGTTGTACAACAGGTAACAGGATTAAGACGAAACTTTTATTATCCCTTGTACAAGGGCAGCTTTTCCCTTCAAGAAATTTCTATTTTCAGTGAGCGAATATACAGATAATAGTTGATACAATGGTCTGCAGGTCAGCTTATCATACTCTGTCCTCCCAAACAGGCCCATCATGGATCCACGACATAATGGCCTCCAACAAGACCGTAAAGGTTTACGTTAGGAGGCAAGAACTTGTTTCACATGCAACGGCACACTTAAAAATTCGTATCAGATGAATGGATATATGAAATAATGATTTGTTATCTCAGATTTACGTTCTGTGCGCTATAAGGACGTTCCCTAACCAAACCAGTTCACAAACACAATCGTAGAACCTACCTCATGGCTGGCTATTTTAAAAGAGAAATATGGAGGCTTGGAGAAGAACTTTAGAAGTCGATAAAGACAAACCAATCAGATTACAGCGATTTTGTGCAATCTTGCCTCAGTCTGGTGATAGCGTAATAGAGGCTAACTCAAAATAGCAGGTAAATCTGCTCAGCGAACAAACTGGGAAGATTTCCAAGAATAAATTGTTTCTTTTTGATTATTATCAGTGGCGTTTTTAAGGAGGTGGGGTGCTTGGCCATCACAGCCCCCATCACGCTTCAGCCACCTATTTCTCAAGTACTATTTAGCTTCGAAAGGGATACTTTTGGATACAATATCTTGCCATTTGGGGATACTCCTCCCGTTGTGCTCTGCATGAATTAGTAAAATCACATTATCATCAAAGATCATGCTCCCATCAACTAAAAGCACGGTTTTTGGAGAAGTAGGAGGTCATCTTTTTGTACTGGAGACACTGATAAGTTGTTTTTTTAATTTTTTGTGGCACACTCGATTCCGAGCGTTTGCCTATTGCTCAGCCAGTGTGAGCAATGTAAGTAATGATATATAGTAAGAGCTTAACAGGCATGGCGGGAAAAGGTCCGTTGGAGCTGTAGCCCCTCGCTATGAGGCCTACATCTTCAGTGAACACCAAACAAGTCAATATACTTGTGGCCTACCCTCAACCTTGCGATTTCACTAATAAACAAGCATATTTGACGTAGTATGTCCTTTTCATCAACAGTTACGACCAAGATGCGCTAATGGTTCATTTTCAGTAAGCTTTTCCCAATTCGAAGGCCATTTTCTTTAGTAGAGTAGTTGGGAAAGAAAAGTTAGAAGATCCTCTTTTCATAAAGCAACACTGAGTGCACGTGCAGCTCTACCCTCCCCGAATTTCCACAAATACGAGATGTATGGCCTTGAGGGATTTAAGCAAAACCTCACATAGTTATTTAAAGATTTATCAAAAAATTTCTGAATATGATCGATTCATATATTTATTATCCAAGTTTATGTATCAAATAAATGTTTTGACCAGTTTGAAGCGCCATGTAAAAGCTAAAATGGCATCTAAGTCCCCATTGCTTTAGCTGTGAGATGTTCCTATAAGTCTATGCAAGCCAGTTAATGACACTGAACAAGGCAGTTGTCTCCTTTATGAGCTTCCAGGCAAGTTACTATAATGAAATCACTTTCCCCTGGACTAGTATCAGCTACTTGCTTTTGTGAACTCAAAAACTTTACGGTTTCGATGGCTCAGGGCATTTAACATGGAACCGTTAAATTCATATACAGGCAACACTTCCCTAAAAGAATCTCACTTTGTAAATTTTAAAGATCATCCAGTTGGCATGGCCTTAGAGTGAAAGTGATGTTTGATGAAAGTCGATAATTTTTCTTTACTTGATAAAAGATATGTCGTCCTTTCAATTGTTTCACGTCAAAAAAGGAGTAATAAACAATATATGCAAATAATTTACCAGTAAGAGCTCATAAATGACAATTAACAAGCATGGCAGAGTAGGTAGAAAGAGTGTAATGGAATGACACGCAGCATAACCATTAACCAATAGCAACCTAACACGAATCTACTAACAACACCCCGATCTTTTACTAACCAATCACCCTCCACTTCCTGTCTTATTTGTAATTTGATTAGCTGCACTAGTTCAGTATAAATGTTCAGCGTATTGTAATTTATGGTGTGTGTGTGTGTGTGTGTGTGTGTGTGTGTGACCGAGCTCTGAGATCTATGAGCGCTGTCATAGATCTCGGATAAATATATCGTGGTAACAGCAAGCCTTATTGTCATTTTTGTGGACGATCTACAAGAGCTGCCAGCAAGTTCCCCCAGAGCTGCCAAGAATTGAGAGAGGCGCTCATTACAAGAGGAATGAGAATGGTCGTAAGGGACGAACCATTTTATAGTCATGGCCAGGATGTGCTGAAGAGGAGATCCTAGAATAAGCTGCTGAATTCCCGGAAGGCAGGGACTTAAATACTGTAGAAGACGAATTCTACTTTCTTGTTGCCACAGTAGCTGTTTTAGGAAGTAGCTCAGTATCAGGTTTCCAGGCCGGGAACTGATTTGCCTAGTGTATCTTTTGTTACGTCTTTCTTTATTGTTACACATGTCATTGTTTGTAGGCGTTAATTACGTTTGGGCGTTGTTTGCTGTTTGTAGTGTATCCAGGCTTGCATTTGTAGATATCGCCAGATTTCTCGATTCTCAAGGATGACTAGGTTGTGATATTGTTTTGCTACCGCTTCAGTTAAGTTTGGTTATAGTTCACTTTTAGGTTTATGTTTATATGGGTTTGTAAATGAGTTCGTCAAGATCTTGGAGTTTATACAGTATTTGGATGACTGCCCAATTGCTTTCTCATCTGGATATCAGCATGCCGCTCGTAGGAACCTTTCAGGTGTACTAGTCCACTCAGAATCCAGACCGTTAGGCTTTGGATGCCTATACATACAATGAGCTGACTTTACGAAATCGTTTAATATCATATAGTTGCATAAAGAGAGGCCTGTTATGACTTTCGCACATTTGTGAAGAACTGTAATGAGAAGGACTTGTGTAAAAGCATGAGTATTGATAAGAACAGAGAGTTCTAGTACTGATGAATCAGTGAATTTGAATACAAAATCAGACGAGGAATTGTATTTTTCCCAGAGTACTTAGGGACTATCTTCAAGTACGGAAGGCACATTCTTAAGCGACAAAAGGCAAAGTGGATAAAAACTGCTGCAGGTGGATTATTACTTACAATATGAAATTGAAGTCCATTCGGTTGACAGGAGACTTTAAAACGACGTATTTTTATGCCGTTTTAAATCAGAATGACAAGATCCTCGTAATCTAATGTTAAATTTTCAAGGAAGCGCCCTAAAATCACACGATTCAAACCACAATTTTCTATTAAAACTCTGAGGGAGTGGAATACCTGGCTGTATGCAATGCAAATGCTAACTCGATGCAGAGCTACGGGTGAGAGGCACAGTAGAAATAAGAGTATCCATTGCCCATCTTTTAGGTAGAATAATCAGGGTAAAATTCAGCTTCAAAATTTTATAAAGACTATATGATAGCCTAAATACGACTTCCCCTGTTTGAAAAACTATATGACGAACACTCCCTCCACAATAATTCCCTCGTCATACAGTATTACGGTATTATGCTCCAAAAGTAATTTTGATACGACCTCCTTTATTCAAACGAGTAAAATTCTTTACTACTTCACACTTATTCTCAATCGTACAAATGAAAACTAAACAGAATGCAGCTAAAAACACCGATGTTGCTCCGAGCTGTTGACTGTCATGAACTAATTCTTTTACCCTTTAGTATAGTTGAGAGACCTCTCTGTTGCAGAATAACTTGGAAATGTCTCTCCTTCTGGTTACTGTTCCATTGTATACCCTGTTGTGAACGTAATTCGTTTGTTCATGTAATTTAGTTAATAAGTAATTGATAATTATTAATTCATCTTGCATTTTGTTAAAAAATTTCTCTGTTCAAAGTCCCGGGAAGAACGCATTCTGAGTATCCTTACAAGGTGCAGAGAACTTCTACTTTAAAGCACAGATAGAAAAAGGAAATTTTTACATTTTTGAAAGACACTTTTCTGAGGAAGATATCGATTTAACAAGTAAGTAAGGTGTAAATCTTGTCAAATCCACGTGTACCTATATAAAATTGCTGAGGGTCAGTAAGAATGAATGGTTGTCAGATGCTCGTCGAATCAATTTGCAGGCTATCTTCATTTTGTTTGTTAACGCTACATTATTTAGTTGAGTCGAAGCATACTTTATGGAAATGAACAATGTTTGAAAGAAAGGTTTAATGGGCTACTCAGGTATAATGGACCTCTAAAAGTGGGCACCAGTGGACAACCTGGAAGCGCAATGAACTCCCTTTCCTCCCTTGCTTTGAGGAGACAATAGAAGCATACTATAACGTCAATGACAGCATAGCAAAAGAGGACAGTCGGTGTTGTATAATCACCGACGGAGAGGAAAAGCTACTGCTATTAGCAAGATCTTAATCGAGCCGCCATGGTCTAGTGGTTAAGGAATCGGACTCTCATGCCAGAGGTTGTGGGTTCGAATACCGCCTAACCCGATATAAAGACTATCGGTTGGGGAAGGAAACGGGAGTCCACCCCTGTAAATGTGCTCTTTCCCCAGGACATTGCTCACTCTGGCTGGGCAATAAGCTACGCTCGAAATCGAGTATGCCACTAAAAAAAAATAAAAAATCCCAATTGACCAAATATATATTCTACATTTCTGAAGAAATATTGATACCTACGAAAATAGACGCATCATAATTTACAGATCATAGCTTCGGGGTCAAATTGGAAATGACGTGGTTTGCTGTCCTAAATTTCGATGTTGACTCACTTCTATACAGTCAATAAAATACTAATATTTGATTATTTATTATACTAAAAACTACCTCATGACCCAAGATTCAGACCTATCTTTAGGCCGCATATTTCCATCAACATTCGTACTCTTTGTATCTCTCACTAGGGGATTATGTTAGGGTCATGTTTAAAATTATGCTTATTTTGTCAGGAAATCTATTCAAAATATGTTTATAACATTTATGATTA
>JAAAKL020012140.1:0-13213 GCA_010016065.2 Carybdea cf. marsupialis auct. non (Linnaeus, 1758)
AAGTGAAAGATCCTAGGTTTAGGGGGGCGTAGGTGCCATCCGTTAGAAAACTTTGAAAATATAACTAAAAAATAGGGAAGCCTCCTCAACACTATCAAGGAGAATGGTTAGGGCCTCCGTCCACACTGCAACGTGCATCTGCATGAAAAGCTCCACGAAAAGAGAACTTCTTGAGACGGGAGATGCTCTATCCAGTGCTTTTTAGAAATCAGTAATCACAGTTTATCACAAATTATTATCGCATGTGTCTTTTTTGGGCGTCGCTAAGAAGTGGAAACGCGCAGTTGATGGCAGGATTCATATTCACTTGTTACTAAAATGTTGACCCTGACGTAATCATGCCTCGTGAAACTAAGAAGCAAGTATTCATATGGCTGAATTCGATAATGTACTATTATCCTTTAGCCAGAGGGTGTTAAATGAAACCTTGAACACTTTGAAACAATACTTCTATACAAGTCAGGGCCCCAGGGACTAAATGCGATGAGGAGCCTATCCAAAAACGCATCCTCTCGCCCGCATGGATATGTACATTAGAAAAAGTACTTCAAAACGATAACAAACCTATGACTCAGCATAGAATCTAGGCCTTTCACTTTAAGCTCGGCAAACACCTCAGCCTTTTCCGTAAGGTCTTCAATACGTGATGCAATACACTCCAAGCACTGGGTTTTGAATATTCCAAACAAGCTTGGAAGATTAAACAGGAGCTGGTTTATGAACCTAAAAAGAAGGAACGGCTCTTTACTGTGTTTTGTTACTCGTACAATACAAAAATAATGTGCAAGGATGATGAAAACTACGACACAGCACGCAATAATGCGCACAATTACTTTTAATCAAATACGAACTCCTGGCATCCATTAATACAGAGGTCCATATTATTACAGGCAAGGGGTTAAGAAAAACATATCAACAAACATAGACCGTGTACTGGCCGTGTAAAGTCATCAGCAAAATCACAATCACATTTATGTCTCTACCTTTAAATTTGTATTGGTGAGTACTAATAGCATGTTTTATCATTAGGTCTAAACGACACAGGATCCAGCCTTACGCTAGCCTAGCCACCATATGACATAAAATACGACGCATTTCCTATTTAATATTTCGGTAGCAATAATTTTGCACGAGGTTGAGACTGCCTTACTGCTGAGTTACGTTCTCTTTACAGTACTTTTAGCTAAGGGTCAAGTAGATATAGGAATACTTCTAAACAATGTTTTGAGGACAACAAATGCCCCTGACAACTGCTCGGGTACCATCAAGAACAACGCACCTGCTTTCTTAATGTATTAACTATTTAGCTCACACACAATACATGAGAATAATGACAATCATGGTGATGGTGATGCCAACGATACTGATAACGAATAGGGCGAAGGCAGTGGTGTTTCTACTGGTGATCGTAGTGGTGACAATAGTAATGGTGGTGAATATTGCAATGTAATGATGCTGCTTCTATGGTAATGATCAGGACGCAGAAGAGGATGTTGCGGAGGAACCGGAGGACCTGTCTGTACATCATGAAACACAGTACAAATGAGAAGACATACCACAACTCATACATCAGGTGAACGATATCAATAGTTGCAAGGAAGGTGGGCGAATCCACCGCCTATTTGGTATAAATAATGTGAGATTCCTGTAAAACGTAACTTGTAACGATGCAAACCTGTCAATAATAGCTGGGTGATTCATTCGAATTCTATGCAGACAAGTGATAAACTTTTCCGTGTTTGTTGAATTCAAGTCAAATAATTGATTCGACACCATAGGACTTAGACAGTTGTCAGTCTGTTAAGAAACAAAAAAAGACACATTTAACTCAGAGAAACGATACTAAGGTGGCGACCACGAACAGGCAATTTGATGTAACTAATAATATCGGCGCGATGGCTTAGTGGCTCCGTTTGCAGCATTGAGTGCAGAGGGTTCTAGGTTCAAATCCCACTCAGGGCGATTTGAAAGTTCGCCTGCTTCATCAATTTGTAAACTGAGCCATCAAGGTGGCCGCCAACCCAGCGGGTTATCCTTCCGGGGTCGGCAAATGGAAACCAGTTCATACTGGGGTCAAATTGTGGAAACACAAGGAAGAGGAGTGGCGCCCCTCCCTGCCTAAGGGCAGAAGCCATACAAAAAGGGAGCCTTTGGGTCGCCCTCGACTGCGGTTCAACAAATAATATCAAATGCGGCGCAAAAGTCTTAGTAACTACACTATAGTAGGTCCAGGAATATTGATAAAAATATTTTTATGGTAAAAGTGTCACGGAGAATCATCTACCATAAGCCACATGTAAGTTTTCTTCCTTTTATCTGCCATCTATCTAATGCCAGTTTCATTTTTAACTCCTGGTTGCACATGAAAAAGTTTCGGATAGGTATCTTAACAGACAAATGGCCCTCAAATTCCCATAACGGTTCTGTGCTTAGTAGGTGGTTGTTTGCTTTCTTCATCATGCAACAAAACCTAATCATCAAATTTTTAAAAAAATTGTACTTTCCCGTCAATAATATGTACCATAACCAGATACGAGAGTACAAGGGCTGACATTTTGCTATCTTGGATTCAGTATTTAATTCCATGAAAAGATGTTTCTAGTATCATGTCAATAGATAAGCATTGAAACCCGTCGACGAGGTAATACTGAGGCAAATTAAATGCAGTACAGAAAATCAGTGGTAGGGCAGCACCTGGAAAGTGGGACATTTACAATTCGATGAAACAGTTCCCCGCTAACTCATGTATTGACTACCTGCCTGTCTGCTTTTCAGCCCAACTGACGGACAGACAGACAGATACATAAATTGACTGACTGACACACAGGCAGGTAAAGAGACGGACACACACTGTCTGAAATCAGTGACTGACTATTTGCCTAACTCATCATACAACTCTTTCGCTCATTTTCTTACTTGTAAGCTCAGTGACGAGTTATAGAAGAAAATACAATGAGACAGACCTAAGCTTCAGTATAACCTTAAACTATACAGAAAACTATATTAAGCCAATAATATGAATAGCAGTGTAAGTTCTCTTTTACGCTTTCACAGAATTCTCTTTAACAGTACAGCATAGATTAGGAAGTGTTTTGCAATGTGTGACATACATTTTTCACGTTTATTCACTATTTTCGTTTCTTGCTTCTACAGTCCAGACACACAAGTATACCGTTACAATTTATAGATGAACTTACGAGAGGAGAAAAAGACCTGCGATAAAAGACATGCATTGAAACGTTCTTATGGGCAGAGGTGTAAAGTTAAGGTCTTTGCCGCAGGTCTTACTTAGCATCGATACCTGGTCACAACTATAAGTTTCTACTCGATTTTAGTAAATGTTTAAAATATACCTTGACCATCTTCCACTTATTTACTTCACAAATAGAAAAACGTAGTAAGGAATAGGCGAACGCGCCAAATATACACAGCGTATCTAATATAAACGACATGCTCTGTAAAAAGAAAACATAAGTTTAAAAAACACGGACAAGTGCTCCAGTGTGCATTGCAGTATATTTCAGTACATTTTTATATCATTTCAATTTTAGTAATCCTAGTTACCATGTTATATATCAAACAAACCTTTCAACTTACTTAGCATACGCAGGAGGATTTTAACGGTCCGGTACCGAGGACTACGTTCCGCTAAAATACGATAGTCCTGAGATTGTACTAAAAAACATATTCACAGACCACAGTGGAAATTCATTATCACAAACGTTACTCACGTGATCGCTGTCGTCGTAATATTTAAGCGCCAATCCAATAACTTCTGCACAAGATGCATAAACATCCTTATATTTAAATGTAAGATTCATCTTAAGTGACCTAAAGAAACTGTCAAAGAAAAAGAACTGAGAAAGATTAGTGACCTGCTTAAAGTCATAACGTATTGAAACATTAAAGAAACGAGTTACCGATAAAATCATTCAGCTCCAATAACATTCCAAACGAGGTCATAGGTAAGGCAATCAGTCTGCATTCATTACATACTAGTGTACTAAATTCTACTACCGATAATCGCCAAGAGTCCACGAGAAATTTCCTGATCTTTGCTACCAATTAAATCAACCAAAACTTTGAAAGTGGGGGAGAGGAACTCAACATTGGTATCTACATGGTAAAGGAAAAATAGCTGAATATAATCTTCAACAAAGCAAGGTTGACTACACCGATCATCAAATAAATGTTCGACTATAGTAGTTACTGAAAATACCTCTCTTCAGATAATCCTGGACAGCTCTTGTAAGGTGGGAAACCGTTTGTCAGAACGACACCAAGCAGTTGTATTCCGGTCATGTTATCCTTCTTATCAGGGTCTCTCCCACAAAATTTCTCGTATATCAATCTGAAATAGAACAATGCGAGTACAAAGGGTTGTATTAAGGGGGCCCTTGTCTTAAAACAAGTCTTCACAAATACTGAGAAACAACTGAAAGGATACTGTATAAGAGAGAGATCCAAGATGGAACGGGTTTTCGATTTTGTGTCTTCTTTCGCAACCAAGTTCAAGTAACAATTATAGAAAATAATAGACGGTGATTCAACACATCAGGGCTACTTGTTTCAACTTACCAAAGATCTGAATCCAACAATGAGTAGTTTTTTTAAAAAGGGTAAAAATAACCAGGAATAAATCTGCACAAGGACCAAAAGCTACAGAAACCACCTCATATGAAGGCAAATTGAACAAGTGGTGGGAAAAAGGACGATAGGAATCACAAGGAAAATACGGCCAAGGACAAGAGGAAAAGAAGACCAATAGGAATTATACGCGTGATCATAGACTGAACAGTAATATCTTCAATTCATGACGCAGATACTTTGACATTTGGGAATGAAATGCACCAAGAAAATAGGAAACGTAAAAGCATTTTATGTCAGGTTTTATTACACACATGAGAAGAACAGCACTGACTCACATCAAAGATATTGAGGGCAACATTATAAATATATGCTGCATTTCTGCATTAATATAACCAATGCATACTACAAAGGTATGAGTGATAGCCATATTTATAGCAGTAATCTTATTAAATGGATGCTTATAAACGCAATGCAAGTATGACATACTTGTAAGGCATCTCCAAGCGATCCCTCCACACATGACTCAGGGTCTTAACTATTTGCAAATTGTTTTTCAGTATGGAACGATTTGTATGATGACAATGTTTGATTAGGTATTCCAGCAACGCACTTGACATGTTTCTTCCTTGAATATTATCCTGTAAGACAAAAGAAAAACTGTGCTTTTAAAGAATTTCATACAAGTTAACACAAAAATCAGTAAAAAATGTATACCTTCGTAATAGTACTTCCTTCGCACTTCAGCACAAGAAGATCAAATGTCTTAACCAAGAAGATTGTTTTACGACCGAATTTCGACTTTCCGAATCACGAATGGCCGTACAAACTACGCCCTTCGCCTAAAGAAGCTAATCAATACACAAGCCACTAGTAACAATAACACGATGCGCATTCCGACCACATTAATACAGAAGAAAAAAGAAAAGGAAAAAGAAAAATGAAAAAAAAATTAGGAAGATAAACGAGGTAAAAGATGAGGAGAAAAGGAAAAAGAGAAAAACGAAAAGAAAAAAAATAAATAAAAGAAAAACAACATCAAATAAAAGAAAAAGAGTAAAATAAGAAAAAATATAAAGAATAAAAATAAAAAGAAGAAAAAGACAAATAAGAAAAAGAAGAAAAAATAGGAATAAAAGAAAAAGAAATGAATTAAAAAACAATGATAATAACAATGATAATAATACTAATGAGAAGAAAGCCGACCATGATTGTGGACGGAGACAACACCACCAATCCCATTTCATTAGCTTCTACCACAATTGCGATAGAAGTGGGCTCCACTTCAATCCCTGGCCAAACGTTGACCACTTTCCCCCAGCATCACCAGTAATCATCCAGCTGATTTTCTTAAGAATAGAAGGCTGAGTTAACCTCGCCACCTTTATCTCGGATTGAACACCCGTCGATCGGTTTAAAATGCAGACCCAGTACCAATGAACTACCTGTACAAATAGATACGTCAATAAAACACGTATGTGATTTACATACTCACCCGCTCCTAAGTCAAGCGCATAAAATATGAAATATGAACACGACTTGATCGCTTTGCCACTGTAGGTTGCAATATATAATTTACTTTTTCTTATGGTAGAAAGTTAATACGAGATATTGGTGTGTACGGCATGTTCATGGGTTCCTAAGTAATGCCCTTCTTCCCCTGCAAATCCCCTTAATAATGTTGACTTGTCATAATTCTATCAAACGAATAGTATGCAATTTGTTGGGTGATTAATGAAATTACTGAACAAAAGCATTCAATGTTGTACTACTTTAACTTAACTACAACACCAGGGCTCAAGTGCAATTAAAAAAACCACGGCATTTTACCTCCGGTATGCAAGATGATGACCAGGACAACATGGCGACTATTACATCAACCACAAAGTAACTCATTGGATTGCCTGGGATATGACTTTGAATTATCAGCTGAATAAGGGGTCCAAACCAATGTTTTCCATAGGGTTCAAACACCTAAAAAATCAAAAAAAGGAAGTGTCAAATTCAACATCATCAATGCTTATGTAGAGTACAAATGGTTTATTCTACATATGTATGTCGTAAAATAATTAAAAGTAGAGAGTCAGGGAACATGGTATAAACACGGGTCTTTCGTTAAGCAAGTTAACTATCAGCCTTGATTTGCGTCAATTTGAGGAGGGAAATGGAACATAGGATACATAAAATGTTGTAAGGATAAAAAATAATTGTTTCGGCCAAGGACACAGTCATCGTATTCCACCCACTGATTTTTTCATCGCTGGTTACCTTTAACTCAACAAGAATGTTACTTCCTCTCTAACAACTGTGGACGTGCAAAAAGAGTCCTTTGGCTTTAGAAACGTATAGGATAGAATTAAACAGTATCGTGTACGGCAAGACTAGACCTTCACTTTATATTTCGAGATGAAGAAATGTGACACCCTCCCCTTTCCAATAACATTACAATTTCTCATCCAACTGTCTGCTTATTGATGTGCTAGTAGGTCTTGTTTCTATCTTTAAATTATTACTCTTTTGTTACCGTCAGCAACCGTAGCAGTTTCTCTGATCAAATCACTCTCCGCCCTTCCTGGAAGGTATAAATACGCCTTAAAATCAAGCTACCAGATTGTGATATTAGACTAGGACTCTACATGAGTACGAGGGTCTGTGATGGTATTAGACATAAACAATTATTTATGATTGTACCTTGAACTCATTGACAATAAGTTTAGCAATGAACAGCTTCACATTCTGAGCAGTGTCGTCCTGGCAAAATTTCCGATGAAGACAAGCCATCCATGAAGGCATCTCTGGCAAGTCTTTTCCCTGAAAGTACAGATACGAAGAGTAGTTAGCTTAAAAGGGATGACAGAAAGTCGTGGCTGTTGGAGAGGGTGATATCGCACATATTATGGTATTCGGAGGTTCAGGAAACATTAATAGGTATCTGAGTTTAGGGAAATGGGCTTGAAGTAGCATCTATTATTACCCGCTCACCTGTTAATACTTAGTACTTTTATTATCATACTCTTTGAGTCTACGTACGGGGATTAGTTGTAGCAGAAGAATCAAGGAGACGATCAGGCAAGAAAGATTTGAAAACAACGTCTAAAAGCGTCAAGGACATACAACACTAAGCTATTGTTTACACAGCATCGCTGATTTTCTCTAAGTACTTTCTCTAGCTGGATTGAATTTTCTATTTGCCTCTCTATTCTTCATTAACAACAGATGTATTTATATGCCTTCAACAATCCACACATAGGAAGAAATGGAAAAACCATATTTGAACTGAAACTTTTTGTAATATCTGATCCATATACACAGAATAAACATCACATAGATGAAATACGAAAGGAAGGAACGAAACTACAGTCATATTTTAGCATGGCCAATCAGAACTTGGACGGCCACATCGGGGTTGTGTTTTGACCAATAAGCGTACTTCGAACTATGTCACTACAGTGAAAAGGCATACTCAAAAGAGACTTTTTTCTGTCTGCGAAGCAACAATTTTTTTACTTTATGTGGTCTCATTACAGAAAGCCCAGATGAAACGCGGACCACGCCATACCTTCAGGTAAGAAAACGAGCTGTGTAAGCAGTTGGGGGATAGTCCATATTAAAATTTTTTAGGTAAAGTTAGTCGATCGGTGGATGTATCTCTTTGTAACTCTCTTTATCGCGATCTGTATAATGAAACCCTACACAAGGGCTTTTAATGAATATTAAGTTTTTAAATTCCACGTACTCTATGAGGAATGGGGCATAATAAATCATAAGGAGTCATCAATCCCCTCATTACAATGGCGGATTCGTGTCTCAACTTTTCTTTCTCATTCTTAGCAAGCCATCCAAGTTTCAAGTTTTCTCTAGTCATAGTTGCAACATTTGTATCCAACATCCAAGGTATTAAACACCATACACTTCCTAATCCTTCTGTTACAGTACTCATGATAATGTAAAACTCACCTGCGGTGGATCGTTGTAAACCTTAGCAGTTTTCATTGTCTTGATCAAAGATATAAAAGTTTGCATGATGCTACTTTGATTAAGCTCATCAAGTTCCAAGGTCCGCTCAAGAATCAGCTCCGGCTCCTGTTCATGAAGTGAAGAGAATAGGTTTCTTAACACATTAGACAAATGCAGACATAAAAAAACCAACTAACATTCTTAATAATACAGATGCTTTCAATTTTTATGAGGCATGATTCATGCAGTACCATAATCGCAACAAGTAACACGCTTAATAATGTAAATGCCTTAGGGAACAGTGTCGTGTGATATAAAGCAAGCTGCATTTGGTCCTGTGTGGTCTCAATTTGGATGAAGCATGCTTCATGCATTACCACTGATACACAGTCAAAGTCTAGGTCAACGGTGTCCTCTGGGGTATCCTTTAAAACGTTGTGTACTTTTAATCTGTAATAGCGGTAAGCAAAGTAAGCACAGAACATTCCTAGTTTTAATCAATAGCCAGTGAAAAACCTTCACTTTTACTCCCCTTCGAAGCAACAAAACCTAAGCATTTTGCTGAGGGCTCAAAGGGCCATATTCGTACCGGCACCTGCATCTTGAAATTTTCACCAATATATTGCAACAATATATTACACCCATATATTACACCACTACATTACACCAAAAAAGTGCATCAATAATTGGAACTAATAAATTGCATCATTAACGTGCAACAGTAAATTCCAGTAAGACACTGCATCTATAAATTGCACAATAAAATTTCACCAGCAACCGCTGACGTTTTACAGTATCTACCCCGACCCAACTTACCGGCTGAAAATAGTAAAATTAAGTACATAACTAACAAGGCTACAGTACTCCATCGCATTACAAAATTCAATTTCACGAGAAAACACATGAACTATGGTTAACAACCATCATGGAAACTTAATAACTGAAAGCAATGCCTCCTCAAAATTGCTAACTTAAGAATTCCCGTAGCGGCTGAGATACTTCCACTACTTTTTGCAGACCAATTTTAGGAGAGTTTATTAGATCATAGCGTCAAACACTTGGCATATGATATTATGCACCAAAAGAACATTGCAACAAAACGATTCTCAAACCTATCAACAGAGAAGTTCCTTGGATCGCAAGTGCTGCAAAGCGATGACACGGTTTTACATCAACAAGCATCAAATATCACGTACATCTTCATCAGCTATGTTAACACTTGGAATTCTTTGGCCCATGCCTGGTCTCCCTTTAACTGATTGAGATCCTTCAGGACTAGTGTATGCCTTGAAAGGAGATATGGAAACGTAGTAACGAACGATATATTAATGGCAAAACCATCTTATCCAAGATAGTATACAGCATTAACAAGACAACAAAGAAAGGAATTACCTACTTACTATCGTAACTTTGTAATCTGCTAAAGTGGAGTCGATTATGTATGTAGCTTTTACATAAAGTAAAGTTAGCAAAATCCCTGGTTTGGAGCATAGCGCTCTGTGGATATGGCAGCAGAACACTGAAATAAAAGAGGACAAGATGATGAAAGTGTTTGAAATGTGAGTATGGAGAAGGGTGATACGAATCAGCCGGAGGGAATGAAAAACAAACGAGTGTGTCAGAGGGGACGTTGGAATGACACAGGCAAAGAGTATGCTGGAACAGGTTAAGAAAACGGAAACTGAAGACGTACTACCACTGGAAGAGAGGAGGAGAAACGTCTTGTACTGTCAACCATCGAATGAGAGATGAAAGAGAAAGGCAGACGAGGGCGACGCAAAATAGAGTGGATGTGCAACATCATTGAATGGAGCGCTAGCGTAGATGTGCAAAGATGTGCAAAGATGTGCAAGATGTACAAGATGTGCTTACGGCCTACCCAAGGGCTAAGATGAACAGTACAGGACAGTACAGTACAGTAGTATTTACACTTTTCAAATCATACTTCGGGTGTTGTTACAAATGGTTTCCTTTGCGACTTGACAAACTGTTTATTGATTTTATAAACTAAAGAGTTCTTTATTCGGTACTAAAAACGCACACTTGGCATGACAGACAAGTATGTATCCTATGCCTTAATGCCTTGGAGCAAAAATAGAGCACGTGTGTCACCTATGATACTACAGAAAGGTATGTAAAACTCTGGCATAAAACGTCATCTGGTATTTTTTACTTCCATCCCAACCCATTTTCCTCCCAATGCTTATATCCCTTGAGACAAGTGTTATGTCATACATTTTTGATGTTGGTATCAATATTCTGCCTGCCATTGCGCATTTGAAGAACACGGGACATCATATAATTTGGAAGCAGTTCATTTCGTTTACAAGAGTTACTAAACATAGCGTCTGACCAAATTATTATAACTCCTGCGTGAACGCCAAAGCGTCGTGTAACTATTGAAACACAACGCCATGATATTTTTGCAACGACGTGGTTTTCGTTCAGTAATTAAGGTAGAATATCCCATGGAAGAGCTGTATTAAGAAAGGTGAGGATATATGAATTCGGCTTACAAGATAAGATCAGACATTACTTTCAACAACTATTTGAAATATAATATTTAAAATTCCCCTGATCTACAATTTCTGTTAACAAGTTTTATTATGAAGTAAGTGTCCCTAACACAGTCGAAAACGTTTTAAAGGTACTAGTCTTTAAATATAAATCAATGCCGAAGTGGAGCGTATACTTGCAACAGTGAATCAGTGTTATTGATTGGGTTACTATATTTAAACAGGCTATGATTGGTATTTTCTACGCTTGTCTACCTCGTGGCAGTAAGGTCTGTAATAACTCTGGTCATGAGAGCACTTCTATTACTCCAGAGAAATACCAGAAAGGAAATTCTAATATTATAAAGTCTCGTCTTATTCTAGACTTCATTGTATCCACCAGAAATTGGCAAAACGGCAACCTTCCAACGGAGGAATAGTATTTTAAATCCAAAGGTCTGCAGATGAATAAGAGCTAACAGGACGCTTCAGTTCGCGAAGGATAGTGGTGTGTTTATTAGTGCATATATAAGGGATATAGAAGGCCAAGGAGGTATTTTAACAACTAAGTAGCTTATTCACCAATTCATCACTAAAATAATAGCCTACTTAACTCAGCTATCATTGTATTATAGCAAATAGTCTTACCTGAGGACAATCTAGTCGCCTCCGTTGCACAAGGCCACTTTCCCAAAATAGTTACCATGAAGAGTTCATCATATTAAACCAATTTCGACTTAAGATAGTAAAGGCTAAAAATAAATTGTTACATGACACAAATATGAGAAATTGCTTTCATAGTGAGCCCATATGAAAGGCAAGTAAAGTTATCGCTAAATGTAATGATCATCATCACGTGACAACGAACTCAGGTTGCTGAAACTGTGGTGTACTTATAGTACATGGTAATCAGGAAAAACTTGCAGAGGTAGAAAGGTGTGTTGAGGCAAGAAAAAAAGGAGTGCAAAAAGTGCAAAAAGCATTAAGTAATACCCTTCAATACCACCACAAGGACCAACTGGCACTCACTTGAATCGGACTATTGAAGTCATACTGATTTACATCCTGACTCAAACTGCTCCCCATAAGATATTGCGATGATAAATACCCATGAAATCCTGTAAGATGTGAGATACTTGCCTTTAGACCTTGGTAATCTATTTAATAACAACTTTCAGCTAAATATCAAGGAACAGAACAAAACTTGATTACATTTTGAAGAGAAGGAATACGGTTGCGTTTCGTTTGACGCATTAAATTATTGCTTCGCTCTTTAATGTTTGGAGATTCAATTCCATCTTACATCAATTAATTACAAGTAGCATATTCAGATTTCCAAAAAATACATTTTTGGTACTATGTTACGTACATTACCCAAAAGTACTAGTAAACATGCTTGTGTTATAAAACTGTTTGCTTTACTGTTGCAGGTTACGCTTGGTGATTATTCTGGTGAAGATGGTCGTAAAGGACCCTCAGTGGAAACGACTGCCTACAAATATTCAGGGGGGTTCATACTCCAGATAAGCCAGGCTACTTCTCTTTCAAGCCCTGCAGGGGCTCTTTTGTTGCTGATGATACACCACCCTACTATTCATCGTCATAATCAGATAACTACAGAGAAAACTAATGAAGACCTCTCAAATATAAGGAAAGGGATGAGTAATCACAAACTGACTTTGAATTTTTCAAAATCAAAATTAATGGTATCTGGTGAGTGTTAATGTTTAAGAAACTTTAGTTACAGTGAACACTAAAACACTTTTACGTAATAAGACTCTACCATAAGGCAGCCTTGCTTTAAAACCCAGACTGTGCGAAAATGTATACGGATGACCTCTTCCGTATAATAGGTAAAACTAGCTCTGTTTTTCACTTGGCCGTTCTAGAATCCGTCCACATCAATTCAAGAGGACCGCTGCTTTATAGACATAAATAATGTGTCCTTTCATTCAGCCTCTTCGGTTAACAATGCAGGTCCACAGACACTGATTGGTCAAAACAACATCAATCTGGCAGTCAAGAGTTCTGATTGCTTACTTTGAAAACATATGTGGTATTAGTTCATTGCTTCCTTGTTCAATTGGAATTCTGACAATTTTGTACTCTATAAAATGTCAGACGAAAAACGCTGTTAGAAAAAATATGAATTCGCTACTTCACGCAGTTTATTG
>JAAAKL020012141.1:0-13213 GCA_010016065.2 Carybdea cf. marsupialis auct. non (Linnaeus, 1758)
CACATGAAAGGGGTGTCCAGATATGGTATTATTTGTTATCAAGACCTCTCCGCTTAGCAGCAGGGAGGTCTGACATGTAAGTGCCCAAAATGCTCGTTTTCAAACTGAACAATATTTTGGAATGGGGGTTGGGGGAAACTTTCATATTTCATTGTCCATGATTGTAGGTATATCGATGAACTTTAATCGTTGCAGCAGGCCCTTACCAGCCACGCCAGTTCGGGATGGACGATGACGGCTTATTTTCTGTCAGTGGAATTATATATTCTATAACATATATGTTACATGTTCTAGAATCTGTGGTGGAATTATTTAGATCTTAAACACTTCGCTTGCATTATTCGAAGAGGGTAGGGCAAATATTATTAGAGAGAATAATCCCCGAAGGCCTCACTTTGACTACGGGCCTAGATTACAGTAATACGTCATTGAAAGTTCCATTGGAAGTGCACCCTGTGTATTTACATAACGTGACACAATCATATGCTTGCTCAAGGCCTTTAGCCCTAAAAAGACAAAACAATAGCTGATGTAATCAGATATGTGCTTACACAACAATAATGATTTCACTTGATGCCTGAATGTTAATCGCTTGAAATAAATTTTCCTTGAAACGATGATTTATAGTTTGTAGAAAAAGCATTTATTCTAAACATTAATTTTTACTTTTAACTTGGGTTTTGATGTCATTGTTTAAGATTCTCTTCTAAAGTTCTTCAGTGATGTTGCAGAGAGAAGAATAGAGCCCAGAATTTCCTTTCAGCCCTGACTCTGCGGTCAGATGCAATTTTTCCCGAAGCATAGAATAGTCTACCAGATCCGGTTTAAGGAGAATCCCCAAGTGAGACCCATAGATAGTCAACTATCAACAACCATGCCATGAATGAGAGAGAAACGTAGACAAGTTTGAGCCTAACCTGAAATGTGTGTTGGTATGAAAGGATGTGCATGCACGTAATGTGTCATTGTTTCCCTCAATATATTTTTTTTCACGGCCTCCTTTCCAGTTAAAAGTCCCATAATGTTCAAACCTTTGGCTGATAGACAACATTGCATTGAATTGTGCTTTCTTGGAGAGCAATTTTGTGGGTGTATCAGCTGGTTTTAATCCTCTAAAGCAGCTTTAACTTTACTAACAATAATTTGTGCGTATTATCTCATTTCTTATAGATTTGGGAGGTCCGAAGAAAGCCAAAGAAAAAAGTAAGCCCTCTGATCTGTCAAGGCTTCTTGGCTGCAAATAAATGATAAACCGTTGAAGATCAAAACTTAATAATTTGTGAAAAGTTCTCACTTTATTACTTTCTCTCATTGCTTTGCTTCTAGTGTACCCTAGTTAGTAATGACAAATTTGTAGTACACAATATATTTAATATCTTTCACTGAGACCTTTATCGATACCGAATAGCTTGTTATTTGAGATGAGACCAGAGCTCAAGGTGGAAGCAGATGGTCGATGACACTGAGGAGAGGGAGGCAGGACAATGAGCTTTGCTTAAAAACCTGTTTGATAGTACAAGGCTCTGCCTTATGCGCTTAGGGGGACCGGGTAAAAAGCTCTACCGTAATTTTTCAACCTTCATTTAAGGAATCTGGGTGTATTTTGAAATTTCTCAGTTGCAAGATTAGAGACCTACAAGTGATATTCAATGCTGTTACAAATCGCAATTTTATAGTTTTATTGTATTGCTGTAGCCACTTATCCTCATCTTATTTTGAAAAATCGCTTAGCCAATTATTTATTCCCTGTTTACATAGTATTCACCTACAACTTTGGACGAATTGCGTTGTGTAGCATTCACGCGGTACAATGACAAGCAGAGACTCCAAAAATGACTCTTAAGTTGTTGTTAGTCACATTTCTTTTGCAGTAGATTTGATATACGCAATCTCTACTAATAACTAACAATTTCTTTTACAACTTACTTTCGTCTAACCCTCCATCAAACTCTAATCAACTCTCTCCGGCCAACGCCTACAATCTTATTTTACAATGAACTCTTTAACAGGAAGAAGTCTGGTACAAAACTTGCCAGACATAACACGTTGCTAAAAAGCCGTGTCTCCAGCAGTGCCCCTCTCACAACTTTGAAAACATCGATTTCGGAGAGGAACATACCAGAGCCCCCTAATACCACAGGGAAAGGGACAGATTACAAGTAAAAGTATCACTGAAAGAGATGATATGTGGCTACTGTCTGGCAAGATTTTTTCCGTTTTGGTCACATTTCCGTCAAAAATTCTTAAGAGATAAGTCTGAGATTGTAGGTCTTCGTCAACTCTTCTTGAATCTCCCGAAAGTGTGTCAAATGTAAGTTGGGTGTGATCTATGCCTTTAGCGCCCTCAGATTGTCGATCAAATGTCACACTAATTTTTATAATCATATCCCTAACGGTTGTGGCTTACTTCAGTTAATTTTTAGAGATCAGTGGAATAAGCATATACTGTAACATGAATTATTCTGAAAGCGATGTGAGCATTGATTATGACACGTTGATATCAATACTATAATATACTTGGAGAACGTACTGAATGCATCAATGCGATAGAGATTTTGCTCGTATTCCAAATTCTAAATTTTATGTTTTACTGTAGTCGTCAATTTTGGTAAACTTGGTGCAAAGTCTTAGAGGAATTAGTCTCACTTAATTGATCTCGTGATTCTGTTTCATAATTTCCAGATGTCTGGTTTTACAGATCATGGAATTGGTACAGGCACTTAAAACAAATTACTTATGGAAGTAAGTAAATAATAACTATCTTTCAAAGAGATCTCTTCAATGATTTATGTTAACAGGCAATTCACGATTCACTTGAGGTAGCGGTTCTTCACCTGGGGCCTCCTAATGATGGTTTATTGGCCCGTAACCTATTAAGAACTGTATCGAGTAAAGGCTAACTTTCTCAATTCTTGGACGTGATTTTCAAAATAGAACTAATGAAAAGGAATGAAAGTCCCATTTAGTGGTAAAAGTTCTAATCAAAACATTACAAATGCATGTAATGCGCATATACGCATTTTAAAGAATGCTTGAAAGTGTTAAGGGTGCTGGAAGTAAAATACATTAAGCAGGACAGTGTCAAAATGAAGAAGGATGGCTACCACTTTAATCTATTGCACTCGACACACTTATTATCAAAGAGGCAACAAAAAGATAAGCAAGACGTTTATTCAAAGATCTTTCAATGATTTATGTTAACAGGCGCTTCAGGGTTCACTTGCGGTAGTGGTTCTCTGCCTGGGGCCTCCCAATGATGGTTTATGGGTCCGTGACCTATTAAGAACTGTATCGAGTAAAGGCTACTTAGAACTATCTGGTTATAATTCCTGTAACCCTATTGTCTTCCTCCTACTTAAGAAGACCCAAAATGGCTTGTGAGGACATTGTCTTCAACAGAACTTTTAATAATCACTTCTGAAAATCAACTAGAGGAATAGAAAGTACGTCGTAACCGGGACCCAAGCATTTCAGATAAATTTATGTAACTCACCCCTGCACATTTTATACGATGTTCAGATCTTGTTAAGGGTCCACAAGTGACCATTTTACACGGGGCGGCCCCCAGGACGAAAATATGATTACCGATCTAAACGAGTCTAATATGAATTTTTCACTTGTGTACTTTCTCATTTTTACATGTATATAACAAAGGAACAACGTGAATAAGAATACATCATTGATCTCGTGAAATGCACCCTTGAAGAACAGCACAACCATATCACATGATACTTCTGAATGCTGAAAGATATAGTGTGACTACATAAGGAGGATCTTTACCCTTGAATATTCTTTGGCCTCTAATAGACGTTCCCCCGCTACATAATTTTCCTAAAATTTTCTACCCAGGACTTTCTTTTTACCTCCCCCCTAACAAACTTGGGAAACATTTCCAACCAGTGCATTTCAAATAATTTCTCTTTTTGAAGCTGTTGCATTGTCATGTGATATTTTGCATAAAAGATTACTCGAATCTCTGAATTCATTGCATTGTAGTTGCACCAAGAAGAAATTATAATGTGACTGACTCGAAAGTTCTCAATCCACAGACACAAGATTGTTGCTTCTGCTTTAGGCTTTGAACCGTTGATTTTGTTGCCATTATTAAAATATACCTGTAAAAAAATTTTGTCTCTAAAGTTTCCACCCCGCTGGCTATTAAGTCTTACTATTTTTCCAGCCCCCTACTATTCCACCCCGTTGCTATTAATTTTTACCACTATTTTCAACCCCCCTACTATTCCAGCCCCACCATCTATTAGAGACCAACGTAAACATGACAGCAAGTGATGCCATCGGCTACCATACAGTTTTACGGAGTGAAGTAGGGAGATTTTGGAACATGGGTGATACCATGCTGATCGGAAAGTACTCTAAGTTCTAGTTGGGCGTCAACAGAAACGTGACGTGACGTCAACATGCTTTTTATGTTAGTTTAGCCTCAGGAGTTTAGTAGAAATGTGGATTTCAAGAAGGAAGTATAGAGTGTGGACGACTTGCTAGAAGTCGAATTGTTTTATCTTTCTTAATTATTAGTGTTAATAAATATTCGATCAGAAGAAACTCCGTCTATTTGTTGAGTTTAGTTAGCGGCAGTTTCAACTTATAAATCAAATGCTACCTATAGTGCTTCCCCCCTTTTTTGACATTTACTTCTAGGTGTTGGATCTGCCAACGTCGCATTCCTATTTGATTCTACAAACGAAGCATTAGTTCCCTTCGGACAGAAGCTTATCTACAATTATATACGACTGTTTCAGCTTCAGTTGAGCTATGTAACTGTACTTTGTTATGGAGACAAGATTAGCCGTGTGTTGCCATGGAGATCATTTGGGAGTCCTCAAGAGATTCAGGTAAGGCACTTATTATATACAATGTTGCTAAACTGGTCACGTGTCTCGTTCCTTAAATCACACAATGGTGTAGTTTGGGGGTTACGTTTAAGGCTCCATGTTCCACTCTGTCACCTCAACATGAAATAAAAAGTCGAGAACAATGGATATTTCACAGTGGTTCTTTTTTCTAATTTTCACCCTGTTCAAGGCCAAAGCCACCACTAGGAACGAGGTTACTTTTCTCTATTCATGCTTGCAGTTCCCTCTTTCTCTTATCTCTCGAAAAATAGTTTTCCCACTTCACAAGGGGACATGACAGAGCACAGTAACTCCGGGACAGGCAAGCTCAGGGTCGGGTTGAACTCACGACTCTCGGAGTGTGAGTTTAACACTCTACTGTGTTAAAAAATCGGCTCATTGGCGATGTTTAGCCCATTCTGGTAATGCGGAGGGAAAGTGATGACGTCACAAAACATAAGGTTTGGAAATAGTACGATTTGACCCCAGAGATCTAAAAGAAATCCTAGAATAGGCTGTTTCCCAAAATAGCAGGCCTGTAGTGTAGATAGTGTTTAAACTAGAGGAGTTTGAATATCAAAAATCTCTGGTCAAAACTCTGATATTCCTTGGTTTTTCACATTAGGAACCAGTATCAAATAATAACATTTTGTTCGAGGGATTTCATACTTTGAAAGCTGACATCTCCGTGTTGGAAAGGGCAATGCTCTCACTTTTGGTCATTGACGTTCTTACTAATAGGGCTACATGAAAATTGAGTACTTTTTCCATGTTTCAAACATTTTCAAAATCGTGAGGTCACACTTTTCCTCCGCATACTGACTTACATCCACATCTTGGACCTCCAACGTGTCCTTCTAGTTTGACTATGACTTAGTCAAACTATCTCGCCTGTGGTACAGATGACAATAATTAGGTTCCCTATGCCAAAAGTCATAAAAAAAGTCTCGGCATTGTAGATTATAATTATAAAAATTCTACGTATCATAAAATAAGCCTTTCATTTATTTGTTGAGGCTTTAATGGACATCATTTAGGCATTAAATATTATTGTTTTCATTGAATTTTTGTGGTTTATAATAATTATCGTTTATGTTATATTCATGAAACCTTCTTGGTTTAGTTTCTTTCATCAATTTCGACGTAAGAGTGCTGTTTGAACGGCCTGGTTACTTTTTGTGGAACTAAATGAAAAGTGAAGAGCCGATCCAAAACCTCTTAGGTCCTGTTTACTTTAACTCTGCATGCTGAGAATGATACAGACGCAGAATCATTTAGTGGGCACTCAGTGTTTCCATTCCATTTTCTCTTAGTGACTCCTCCCCGAGTTTCTATCTCATGGGGTGGGTGGACCCATGATTTCTTGAGCTGCAAGGCATGCGCAGTACTAAAATAACAATACGCTACAGACAGATCTCCATTTAAAAATGACAAATTACGATCAAAAACTTAATTTTGAGAATTACGATCAATAAATTGAAAACTTAACATCAACTTTCTAAGGTTACACTAGCACAAGGCCTTAAAAGGTATAGAAGCTGTATACACAACATAGGCCTACCGAAAGTATTTTCTTTACTTTGTCGTCATTAGGCCAGATGCTCCCATTAAACTGTCCTACAAAGACGTTACAACAATCATGTAAAAATAATAGTGATTAGGATGTGTATAACCATCCACTACATAAATCAAACAAGATCAATCAACACTTGTCCTAGAAGCTATAAAAACCAGGCTGTGAAACTAGAACCCAACCCCCGAACTAAAAATAATGTAATATAGCCCAGACTCCCAAGTTAAGTAGTTTCTATTCTATGCTACACTAAGCAATCGGTGGCCCCATTGCTATATGGCCAAGATGACACCAAGAAGCAGTCTACTTTTATAGCTGTTTTCTTTTTCTCCCTAGCAAGCTATGCTCTCCGTTTCAAGACTCAATGGGCCACGACTTGCAGCAGTAGCTGCACAGGAACTCGTGTTATCATTTGATGAGAGAATAAAAAAGAACTCATTACCATCGATCTTATTCCTGATAACAACTGGAAAACTTTCTGATGTTAAACAGTTAGAAGAAGTCGCTACAAAACTTCACAAAAGACAAATTCAAGTTTTTGTGATTGCCATCGATGTTCAAGCGAGGACATATCGTGATGACTTTAATCGTATTGCATCTTCAAATGATAACATTTTCTACGGAGACAAAAGATGGATTATTTCGGGCCAAAGTTTTCAAAGATTAACGAGCCTACTGATTGGAGGTGAAGAATAGATTTTCTACGTTTGATAATATTACGTACTTATGTATTTACCTACACACTCAGTGTTGTAACAACTAATTTTTAAACTGGGGTGCAAGGAGGGGCATGCCATAAAAGTGACCTAGGATACTTTCTGTGTGTCAGCTATCTATCATTTATGATCAATAGTACCAACTTTTAACAGAAGGCAAACGAGTTGCAGCAAATTGTTTCATCTTGGAAAATGAAAAAGTCTTCTTTTTATTATTATGATTTTGTTTCATCACGCTACATCGAGGAGCAAATTTGCTCGTTACAACATATTCGTGAAGGTACATTCCATCCGACGGGCTTCTTAAGTCTCCCCAATTTCCCTCACATGTACTGGGTGGGCCCCGTGACTATGGTTGGAATCGAACCATGATCGGTCGTTTTCAAAGCAAGCTTTTAGACTGCACGACCACACGCTACACAGTTTTATGTTTGTCTTTAATCAGTATATAAATAAAATTGAAAATTGTACGGACACAAATTGTATGGTTGCACTCCTCGATTATTTGAGTGAAAACGCGAGTTTTCAAAGGACTCTGTCCTATGCCTTCACTTCCAGGTTTTTATCAGGAAGCTAGTATTATCCTTGGGGTATGGGTCTGTAAGGGGCCCTTTATTGTTTCCGTTTCTCTAAAAAATGCTGATCTCTTGCAGTTTGAGACAAGTCCAAATCTATTTTTCTTGGAACAATGCGTGGGGTAGGCTTCAGTGTCCTCCACACTTCTCCGAAAGGTCCATCTCCTAATTTGTCCAAATTTGATTTGTCTCAAGGTTAACGTTTCAGGTAGTCGCAGTCAAAGTGAAGTCGTAAGTCTTGTTATCATGACTTAGTTTGTTGTTCTTGGAAGGTAGAACTTGATTTGAAGAGAATTTAAGAAACAACAGGACCGCATTTATTTAGATTCCTCCTGCATCAGATTGAGTTAGCAGTAACTGTGTTTACAATTGAGTGGCCCAGTACAAGATAGACGTACCCCTCCGAGTTTTTGCCATATTCTTACTTCTCATTGGTCACCTCATCTTGTGCTCTGTTTTTAAGGCCGTGGGTTATGCCCTTCCTGTCTAACTATGATGTTCAGTAATACATAGTCAGCAGATTATTTTATAAATATTAATTGTTTCAAAACAGGATTTGCTTTCTAGTTAATTTATATACCCCCAGAAGACTGGTTACGTGCCTGGTTGATCCCGCCCCTCACAGAGCCTTTTCATTTATGCTCGACCTGACAAACATATTGTAAGCATGGCTTTCATCAGCTCCTTCTTAAATATTTGCAGTATCTTAGTATACGTTTTAGTGAGGGTACGTGTGCCACATGCGGGATGTGCTGCTGCCTGATTTTTAACTTTATGGAAATATGTTTATTTTCCAGATTTTTTTAAGAGTTAAAAAAGCTACAAAGGTGTTATGTGAGATTCAGCGGATAAAGGGTTTAAAAAATCTGCTAAGTTAAAGGGATCGCTACATATACCAAAAGAAAGACGTACTTATTACAAATTTATTCAATGCTAACTCCTTTTCTTAAATCGTTAAACCATCACTTTAAGAGGGAGTTAACTTTAATATCTCTCAATACTGTTAGGTTTGTGGTATGTTTGGCATTCTCATGTTTTTGGATTTGAAGATTATTTCCAGAAAACTAAATCAGACAGCAGTTAGGATATCTTTGGAGGTGTTATGCAAGTCAGCTTAATGCAAAACAATCTCATATAACCTTGTCAATGACAAATATAACTTTTGGATTGCAGGAAGTGAAATCGCCAGACAAGTAGCAAAAAAGAGTTTATGTAGTGTAAAATGTTTATAACTTCCAGGTGGAGTACTCCCAAATATGTTTATTGGCAAATTTGCCCCCCTTTTGGAATCCCTGTATTTACTACGGGCGGTTTCAGTATAAGATACAAACTTTTTCTATCAAAGTATTTGCTTCCATTTTTTTAGTATCTGGGAAGGGAACAGCTCTCAGAAACTACTTAGGTAAGTAGAAAAGTATTCTTTGGTGTAATTACTCTGTGTGTTGTATATTAACGTAGACTTTTCTTGTGCAATTTTGTGGATAATTAAAGGCTGAGAAGGTGCGCCGAGGCTGGAGCTCCTACTTGATACCAATTATACGAATGATACCAATAGTGACAATGATGCCAATGATACCAATGATGATAATTGTACTAATGATACCAATGCCACCTATGATACCAATTACATCAATGATACCAATGATACCAATAATATCAATGATACCAATAATATCAATGATACCAATGACATCAATGATACCAATGATACCAATAATATCAATGATACCAACGATGCCAATAATACCAATGATACGGGCCTTGAATACGGCCCGTATCATTGGCTAACCTAGTTGAATTTTAACGATAACATAAATTTCTGAAACGCCATAAAGATGGCTGTTGCGAAAATGACATAGTACGACGCCGAACAAGGATTCTGGATCAAACCATTATGCGACCTAAAAAGCGTAAGGGACTTCTAACTCTTGTTGTCTACTGACTAATTTAGGTGAACTCTTTTGATAACTTACTCCATTTCTCAAGTCGCCACATTAGTAGATCAACCCATCGCCAGTGGATATCGACTTCCAGCACGTTTACATCTGGAGACTACCCTCTTCGCGTTATGTGACTTGACCACTGAATGACATCCGGCCCACCGAGCTGCCCAAGCTCAACTGAAATTGCAAACTAGAATCTAAAATACACTGTTTATTAGAAACATGTAGGAAAAATTGGAAATATACCTGCAGCAGTGGGATATAACTAGATAGAAACACATCATTGTCTTTTGTTCTACTCTCTTCTCAAATTATGACTTGTATTATATTATCCTGTATTGATGTTCAAATATAATATTTGATGCGACTATTACTCGAAGAGTGACTCATGTGAGCCACAATGTCAGTTCTTGAACATCATGATCCTTGGTTTCTTGTCCAATTTGAAATGTTTCAATGAGTAACAGTAATGTGCCTCCTGGAGTGGACATGTGTGTTCTCTCCTTCGCTAATATTCGATTATTTTCTTTGCATTCCTGAGTCCAAAGCACCAATGTTCTCTGCCCCAGGCTCCTCTAGGCGATGTTGTCGATGCTAGCGTACGTTTTGTGCCTCTAGAAAACATCCTTCTACTTGAGTTTATGTCGTCTTATTCTCCTTTTGTCAGTACAGAGTTTTTCATAGAATACAGCTTTCGAGAATCATTGATCAGAGATTGCCCACATGTAACAAGCCGGGGAGTTGAGAAGTGGTGACCAGGGCTCCTACATTCTCGGGACCCTAAGTGTGACTTACGGTCAAAGTACTTAATACAATAAAGTAATGGTATAATATCGAAAGCAGCACCCAGGTAGCATATCGTATTTTCATATAAATTGTTTAAAAATGTCTACCCTTTTCTATCCTAAAATTTTAGGTAATGCGTTTACAGCAAAATTGCAGCAATACTGGAACTGGGATCAAAAGTTAAAAGAATTTGACTACGGAGGTAGAGCTTGTTTATATCACTTCTTTAGCTCAACTTTTCTAGAACAGTATCAGAGGAGAAACATATGGTTCGTTTGACAAAAAAGAAAAACTGTGAACATTAGTTGTTCAGAGAAGAGTAGACCTTATATTTGTTAAATATACTGATAAACTTTTTATCATCCAAAAAATTGTTGATACGAATATAATGTTAATATGGGGAAAGTGTTAGGGTTAGTATGTTAGTATGTCTGTTAGTATGTTAACATTTGGAAAGTGCATGATGATTTTCAACCAGGATTATTGTAATTTAGGCGAACCTGAGTATATTTGATAACAGAGACTATGTAAAGATGTTTTTAATAACTCTGTCGCCTAAATATTTCACATCCACACTTAGATACATGAACCATAAGAGATAGCCTTTAATATGATTTTTTAGCTCGGGTAAAAATTGGGGGAGAAACCCAACAAATAGTTACCTACTTCCAAAATACGGCATACAGAACGTATAAATTATACTATATATGGGCAGGCTAGGATTGTTTACGTAAACATACGGTAATAAAAAATAATGCAACATAATTTTTCACAACGTATAGCAGTGTAATGGTTTAATTTTTAATGTGATAATTTTTACGTATACCAAATGTTATGCAATAATCTACTGTAAAACTAAATCCTTGAGTACGATTTTTTAAGCAACCCATTTACTTTGTAAAACGCTTCCAAGAGTCACTAGTCGTGGTAAATTTTCCAGAGTAAAGGTGGAAAATGAATTTACAGGTCGGGAGAGATTGGTAGCAAGATGTAAAAACTCATACCCACTCTACCCTGGGATTAAAGGGAGCTGTGTAGCCTGAAGAGGTCCGTTAAACCCTAGCTGCGTAACGCCGAGATACGTGTCTCCGATTATATTAGACTTGAAGATAGTCTTGATCGATGCATTCTCTAGAAAGCTATAGGAACAGAATCTCATTTATGCATAAGTATAAGGCTATCATCTGTACTTTTTCTGCCGAGGTCATCAATTTTCCTATCTAGCTCTTGTCTGTAAAATGGGCTCTAATCGTACGACTTTGTGATAATATCATGACCACTGATCTCTAAAAAAGACTGGATCGCGCTTCCTATTGTTTACAACAGCGAAAAAGTGTAGTCACGAGTACTGGCTCCCATTAGTTTAAATAGCGCGGGAAAGTCCGTCATGTTGCGTAACATTGTTTATCAGCTTTGTGTGATGGGGCCTGAAATGGCGTCCAATGACTGACCTCACTTTCATTCGGAAGATGCTCGATCCAGTGTATTTTAGAGATGAGTGATCATCACTAGACCATATTTGTGTACATTAACATTACACCTTAGTCTGAATAAGCCAGGAATGTGATTATTTCATAAATAGCAGTAAATAATAGACAACAGAATCCTTTTCTTTACATGTACGACGTAAGAAATGCTATGATGTCGAGGAAGAAGGAAGCTAACATCACGAATAACATGTAAAAAGATTTTCCTACATTCACAATTAATAGTTACGAAACAGTCACCAAGGCTTCTTTTTAAATGTCTTATAAATGTTCCAAATATGATTTTGTTTACGTCTGGAAATAGTTGCCTCCTCTCCCAAGGCCTAGTAGGGTGGAGTTGTTTGTAACACCGAATCTGCGATGGAAACTGTTTTACCACTGAGCGATCAGCTTTCTTTTTCCCACGATGAGACACAAAATATAAAAAAGACTGGAAATTATTCACACATAAAGGGACCCTAACTATATATTAGCGCATTGCTTAGGCACTAAAAGACAATTGCCTCGATTTTACTTTTATGACATGGCAAAAGCACTCAATATTGTACTACGACGTTTCTGTCCTGCAACATTTGGGACGTGCGACCTACACAATAGCTTGCACAACAGATTTGAGATTGTAAATTATGTTTGGGGTTCATGTTTGTATAAATGTTGCCCTATTGTTAACCATCATAAAATTAAATGTTGTGACATTTAAACTAAAAGATAGGTGCTAAAAATTCTAACGCTTGTCGACTCAGTTGATGCCATAGATGGTAGATGGTTATCATGTCTTGCGTCGTAGTCTTTTTCCGAGCTACGTTTCGAGTGATACTTCTCCCATCTTCAGGCTGCTGGGCTCTGAACTGCTTTGCTGCTTTATGCTGTTTGGTTGCGGACTTACGAGGAAGTGGGGATGGAGCGTAGTTAAGAAATGGCACGATGTTGATTTTGTGTTTGCTGTGTTTTCTCTGTTAGTGCCGGTAGCCATATGTGTGGTAGGTTGTAGGATATATTATTTATGTGGTACGGAATGAATGGTTTCTTTGACATTCCTAGTCGTAGTGTTAACTTCTCTGTCTATGATCTCGCTGTTTCCCCAATCAAAGGCGTGGTCATTTTCCCAGCAGTGTTCTGCAATCCCGTAACTCTTAATTTCTCCTCTTTCGACGGCTTTCTAGTGTTTTTTCCTTCTGACGTAACGTTCTATTGGACTCGCCTATGTATGTTGCTGGACAGTCTTTGCATCTTAGTTTATAGACGATGTTGTTGGTATCTTCTGCTGGTAGAGAGTCCTT
>JAAAKL020012142.1:0-13212 GCA_010016065.2 Carybdea cf. marsupialis auct. non (Linnaeus, 1758)
TTCATACCAAGAGCAATCCAAAAATGTAAATACTATGATATTGTGATTGTTACATTTGCGTTGTTATTACTTCACCTAAGAAAATGGACAGTAATAGGTAGAGAAATATTCATCAGAGCAAGGAGTTTTTCTCTCAAACATGTTGATAGATGATCCCCTCTAAATGTTACCTTTATAGTGTAGGTTTTTCATGGTTTGTAGAATACACATCATGAGTAAGGTAAATTTTTGCATAAGAGTATATAATGATGATGCATGTTTTTAGTAATTGTGCCCCCTGTACATATACTTCCTCATGAAATATATGGCTGAAAATTATTCAGCTATTTATTTCCCACCATAAAAATAATTTGTAGCAATCCCAAGCCTCTGTTTTTATTATTGCCAAAAGTATCTTTGTTTTCTAGTAAGCAACCGAAAATTTGGTCAGATTGGGTATCTGCGTAAAAACACTAAAATTTTGAAAAGTGGCCAAAAAGAAAGATAATTTTGATTATAATCCTTTGTGGGAAGTGTTGTAGTTGACTTTCAGAAACTTCCATGCCAATAAGTTTAGAAGTCTAAATTTCATGTAAGCTTAAAGCAAATTTTTTGTCAAAAATTTTCCTTTCACCAATTTTTTCACCTTTTTTGCGCAAATAGTGCAAACATTATATCAAAATTTTGCTTTATATTTTGTATCCAGCTTATTACCCATTTATTCCTCTTTCCATTGATGTATAATATTAGTGACATCTTAGCATAATTGAAGATATCATGGAGTATTAAAAGAAGTACCTCACATAATATATCATTTCCCTGAAAACAAAACGGTAGCCAAAGGGTTAAGGTAAGGATATAAATATTTTAAGCTTCATACGTTTTAAAAAAATATTTAATATATGTCCTCAAAGGGAATTTTCCCACAGATATTTTAGGCTTTCATATGGGAAGACATAATTTTACAAACAGTAGTAAATTTGACAATACCATAATAGCATAATAACAAAACACGTTTTTCTGCGCAAAGTGGCGTTTATTTAACGAAGAGCTTTGCAAGATACAATTAGATTCCACACTTCAAATCCATGCATTTCAAATTGTTACTTTCTTGTCCAGTTAGTCCCATTAAAAATAGATGTCATAGAAAAGGCAACTATGCCATGCAATACAGCATTTCAAAGCCATACTTGTAGATAGACATTATTTAGATAACAGCCTCTCAGGTACAGTTGACCTTTGAGGGCTGCGTCACAATGCCGAGAATTTGCGTAGTACAACGAAAGAGAGTCATTTTGTGACGAAGTGTCAACCAGTCAAACACAAATACTAAAGACATATCCTTAGCTAAAGTTTATCTAAAATAATGCTTAAATCTATCAGGGGTGTTATCAAAGTAACCTTTTACTGGTAATAAGCACGGAGTTGATAATGTGGAGTTGCTGATACGTTAACTTACTTCTAACTTTATTCGAAGTACCGATTAAAGTAATTTTATTACTGTGCACACAAATTCTTATCTTACATTGGTATTTAGAGCCAATAGAGCTCCTTACTTGTCAGTTTTTGTCATCATAAAAAATTTCAACACATTTGTTGTATATGTGTGTATCTAATTCTTTTCCAAAGACTAATTGTTTGTTGTATATGTGTGTTGAATCTATCAAATTTTTTGTTGTATACGTGTGTAGAATCCTTCTAATTCTTTGTTGTATACGTGTGTAGAATCCTTCTATTTCTTTGTTGTATACGTGTGTAGAATCCTTCTATTTCTTTGTTGTATACGTGTGTAGAATCCTTTTAATTCTTTGTTGCAGTGTGTGGAATCCATCTATTTCTTTGTTGTATACGTGTGTAGAATCCTTCTAATTCTTTGTTGTATACGTGTGTAGATTCCTTCTAATTCTTTGTTGCATATGTGTGTAGACTTCATCTGATTCTTTTTCCAAAGACTTTTTACTCAACAAATCTACACAGAAGTATGGATAGAATTTCTCATCAATGTTTACGAATGAGTGCTTAGCTTTTCGACGGAGCGACCTACGTAGTGAGTTAGATAGAAGGTGGCTGAGTAAACCACAGTTACTTGTACCCTTCACGTATTCTTCATGGATACTCAGCGTGACACAACTGCTACAAGACTGGGTCATCCAAACATAGTTACAATCCATTCAACGCACAACTCAATTTCGCTCACATGGGCTGAGTAAGCCATGTGAAAACGATGAAAATAATTGCCTAAGCTTCTCATAGTTGGGATCGGAACTTGAGTTGGTGATTTTCAAAGCAAGCTTCCAGGCCACACGGCCACACGCTTCATCAGCTGTATAACAGATAAGATAATCATATCAACTACATCAGTTTTTGGCGACTCAAACTCAAACAGAATATTAACAAAAAACCCAATAATTTCCACGTTTAAGGATAAGAATGTGTCATCAATTTAGATAAATCTGAGGGGAAAATAAGAAAACACAAACTACCTGAGTTGCTTTCGACATTTTTTATCAAGAAATTTTCATTAGCGTGAAGGAATCCAATCATTCAAACTATCTTTGGCGTTGTAAGATGTTTCACTTTATGGAAGATGAGTTTATTCATTGAGAATCTTAGTCTTGACGGATTCTGATTGGTGACACGACCTAGTATCACTCCTGCACCCAACTCCTTGTGGTTTTCTCCAAATGCAGTCAGGTATAAAGATTCTTTCTCTCTTATCAACATTCTGACACTCGTACGCTTTGGAGAGACAGAGGCACAATATTTTGAAATACAAAACGGTTTGAGCAGTTACCCCTGAATTTTAGTGCTAATCCTTCATTATACATTTTATTGACCCTACGGAATGAGTGTATCTACGAGTACTATTAGCGTAAATGTTCCATATGTCACCACTGAGAAACAGTATCGGCATTAGAATATATAGAGGCCAGTTAACTCAGTTGGTAGAGAGCTGGTCTAACAAGCAGAGGGTTGATGGTCCGAGATCACCCTGGGCCATCAAGCTGAAGACTCTTACTGCAAATTCAGCAGTAAAATGGGTGCCTGGCATTAGCTGGGGAAGGATAAAGCTGTTGAGGAAAGGAACTGACTACCTCTCCTCATCATGCTGTCGCTATGGACATGTGATTCTCTGCCCCTTAGCAGCCCGAACGCCCTGCAATAGAGTATGTGACTACCCTACCTTACGTTCTAGGTATATTTATACCGTTAAGTTAATCTCCTCAAAGGAAAGGGTGAATCAGAAATTAGGCCTGTGTAGGTCATATGGCTCCTCTAGATCCTGTACGCCATAATCTTCTTCTGAATTTGCACTGATGTGATTGGCGTTATAAGTCTCCTTTAACTTTACTCAGTGCAGGGTTCTGAATGATTCAAAATCACAACTGACTACATAATGGTTAAGTAAAAAATATTCAGAAGCATGGTAGTTAAAACCGTTTTATAATGTTACAAGAAGAAAACGCCCGAATAACTCTTAACTATAGAAAAGTGTTATCACTTAGTTACTTGTCAACCTTGGCTGCTAAACTGCAATCGTTTGAGGTCTACTTACATACACAAAGATCTTAAATCAAAACAAGGGTAATTTGTAAGTGTTAAAGGATCATCTTGGAAGAAAACATTTGTACAAAGTATTTGAAACGAAAAGATGACTAGTAATTGCTAGCCTCAGGTATTCATCTACAATCAAAAGCTTTTGCAAACAAATTTTTCTTCCACTGTATATGTTGTTACGATAACAAAACGTCATAATGTGCTATCCCACTTTCACAGTAGCGCATTTCTATACTGCTGTTATCATTATTAGTCTCTATTAGGATGACTTCCTTGTACATTGTAGATTAGTAACTAGTGCTCAGGACTAGCGTTGCCACGTGCTTTTCGGGGCAGGATCGAAAAGTTCATGAGTTATGTTAATGAGAAGACGAAATTATTTAACTTTTGAAATTGTCGAGAAATAATCGTAGATGTCATATTATTTCTAGGAAGAGTGGTTTTGAGATGAATATACAAGAAAAAGGAGCATTGTAGTTCTATTCATTTCATGACACTACAACACAGTACTTTCTTAGCGAATCTTGAGGCTGCTAGAACCAACTTTCTTAAAATAATTTTTAGTATATTTTTAGAGTAGCATATACCTAAAAATCAGTTGTAGACGTTTGGATAACCTTATAGGCTCTCCAAGGAAATAGTACTTTTAGAAACTGTAGATTGTCACATCACCACCAGTAATAGACAGTTAAATGGACAATTGGCAGCATCTGGACATTGAAAATAAGAAACATCTAAAATACGCTTAAATATAGATTTGAAAAATGTTAGTTGGAGCTAATCCTCGAACGATGCAGATGAATGATGCACCACGTGGATGATGAATGATGCACCACATGGATACTGTACCACATAGATGCTGAACCACATAGATGCTGTACCACATGGATGCTGTATCATATGGATGCAGTACCACATGGATGCTGTACCACATGGATGCTGTACAACATGCATGCCGTACCACATGGATGCTGTACAACATGCATGCCGTACCACATGGATGCTGTACCACACGGATACTGTACCACACTGATGCTATACCACACCGATGCTGAACCACATGGATGCTGTACCATATGGATGCTGTACCACATAGATGTTATACCACATGGATGCTGCATCATCATACTATTTGTAATAGAACCATATTTAGTATTCAAAAATATAAAGTTGTTTATGTTTAAAGGTATACAGGAAAACACTTTAAAGAAGCAATATCAGTAAACATGTATTACATTCAGTGCAATGAGTCAATCACTATAAAGTACATAGTTATTTATACATTCGTTAAATGCACAGGCTACATTTGCAAGATTTAGGAAGACTCTTGACGTTACAAGCCAGGCCACGCTATAAAGACGGAGGCTCCTGTCCGCGTTAATCAAGATCCGAAATGGTATAAAAGGATATTATGATAAGCTATCATCATCATTATTAACTAGCCTAGCTTCGAAGAAGATACGATACACTTAAAAACTTTCCTGAATGACCTAATTCTGCTAACCAATGTTAAAGTAAAACTTAATACTTTAGATGAGGCTATCATAATTGTGTTGTAGAGAGTTTGAATCACATTGTATAAATATTACTAAATATTATATAATATAAATATTATTAAGTTGTGAAAGATATTAAGTAACGCCTCTTTATATATAATCAAATATCTTAATATCGGCGTGATACGAACTTATTTCATCTCAGAATAGAATGCAGCAGACAATTTATTCTGTTTGGTTGAAAAAGCTTTTTCGAATGACACTCATCAGAACCTACAACGTCATTAATACACATCTAAGAGGATCAAACAGTTCAATAACTTAACAATGATTGGTTAACAAAACGGACGTACATGGAAACAAACGAACATCTATGACAAAATCTTTTTGGCGGCATAAGTTTGGTTTTGAAAGTTTTATGTATAGCGCTTCCAATACCCTAAGGTGATATCCAGATCTGGCTTGGTGTACAACTGAAAATTGTTCAAAAGAAAAATCCTTTGCACATTCACGGTTGAGAAGGAGGTGTTGAGCGATTGCTGAATCGCATTTAGCTGGGTGTGTGCTGTGTTGCTTGCTACTTCTGGGCGGTCTGTTGGTCGCCTGCTGAAGGACGACACTTGGAACATGCTGCCGTATCCTCTGGTCCAGTACTTGAGACGTCCGGCCAAGATATCGTGCTCCGCAACGACATTGAAATTGGTAGATAACATTACTTTTCTTTAAGTTTGGCAGGACGTCTTCGAAAAAAAAAGCTTTTTCAACCAAACAGAATGAACTGTCTGCTGCATTCTATTCTAAGATTCTGTACCACCAATAATTTATTTATATCATCTCGCACTACTTTGACCTAATACGTGCTTGGCATATTGATATATGAGTATTTGTGTCCTTCACTACTTGGTTCAGATGATCTCAACGTGTTGTAAAGTTTGTTAATTATCAAACCCGTACTAGACTCAAATGCCAGTTTCGATGATTGCTTCTCCTGTCTCAAAAATCATACTGATTCCAGGTTGCAGAAAAGAACGCTTTAAAGTTTATTAAGCATGCTTGTAAGTGCAAAGTGTAGCCTACCTTTTAAAGTTTAAAATAATACCTTATTTAGGCAATAATGACCTGCTTCCTCAGTTTTCTACGGTCTTGAGACGATACTTTGTTATTTTTATTTCCAAATAACATTAAGTAACTTGAGCATACGTTTGTACACTGCTCTCTAGTATGAGAATATGAAGTTTACAAAATTGTACATAACCATCGTAGACTGGATTGTAATGCTACTGCATAGTTCGACAAATTAGATTTGATAGCAAGAAACTCTACATATTTTGGTTCCTTCATCGCACGTTTGTTTAATGGATTTTAACGTACACATTCATGCTAATAAGCAGCCTAGCTAATAGCACCTCTGATTATTGACTATTATGTTGTATGCTGAAGTATTTGCTTTTCAGAGATCTACCACATCTCCAGATTACTCGCCAATTGCATTGGGGTCCCACTACGTTCTTAGATAAGAAGATTTCTCAGGGGAAATGAAGAAAATCACAGTAGAAGAAAATAACTTGACAAATAGGAGCATTTCTTGTAGAAGTTGTAATTCAAGGAGAATCATTAAAATCGTATCTCAATTCTATAAATAAATATTTAGAAGAGAACACTTATCCTGGGACGTATCTTCAACATAATAAACTCGTTACTCTTAAGTATCCCAGCAGCCTGAACTTGTCAAGGTATACTTGAGTCCGGGTAGCAATAAATTTCATCATTGTGCATGCAATGAAATGACTATTATGCCGTCTCTTTGTAAGAGTTTTATATCTTTTTATGGAGGCTAGCTCGTAATTGTTGCATTGGCTTATCAGTTCAGCCTTATTTTAACAGTAGAAAAATAAAAAGGGCCTTGTATTCTCTACTGTGTCACGTACTGCACGGCATAGTACCCTTAATATCATATTCCACAGACTGTTAATGCGATAGTGTTAAATTTTTGTAGAATAGACTTACTTTTTAAGACAAAAATTATGTTGTTACTGATGCTAGAATTCTTGCCAGTAGGAGTCTGCATAGAGAGTTTGACAATGAATACCTTGATTTGCTGTTCATCACAGTGGCAGAGGTTTATTGTGCAAGAGAGCTATTGACTGCATCAACAGAGCCAATTTACCTAGAAACTAGTGATCGTGCTTAATTATATAAACAAAATCATCAGTGCAAAGGCAAATAATTTAGGCTTGATTTGCAATCTGTTATCACCAATCCCCTCAATAGAATAAGCACAGGTTAAGCCCAATTTGGTAGTAATCATTGATAATGCTAATGAAATGTATCAATGTTTTAGGGATTTATGATTTAAGGAAACGTATGTGCAGCCTTCCATAACACTTTCCTTTAATAAACATTTGAGAATACCTAAGGGAGGCTAGGATTTCAAATGGGGTTCATTATTTAATCTCTGGAGTTATTAATCATTGTGATTACTGAAAGTTTGAATTTATTCTTATCAATGACAACAGACTCCTTGAAGGTAAAACTGCTTTCTCTACTCAAGTTAAGCGTCCTAATATGCTTCTTCTTTTAGGCTTAGGAAGGACGTCCCAAAGGTGGAAAGAAGAGGAGGAAGTTAATGTAGAGGAATGCAGCAGGGCTTAACGAGAATCTGTGAATCTGTCTGGGGATCTTTATTTTGGGAAATTTACTAAAAAATAGGGATCAAATGCTCAGGGCGATCAGATCTTGCCACAAAAACGTGCCTTTTATTGAATTCGGGCGATATGCTTTAATCCTTTTAGGGTTCAGTAGGGGGTTAATTTGAAGACTACCCCCTTCCACCGCCGCGTATACCAACAGTTCTTTAATTGTCAAGATTTGTTTACGACTACTCAGCAAATTGCGTCCATGGTACAAACATTATCTACTACAAGTTTATATGCTTTTTCCCGAGATTTTAATAACATCTCGACTTCAATAATAAGCAATTACAACAAGCGCCAGAGTCTAATTCGAATATTGTACAGGCTACTGAAGCAAACAACACAATCCCCTACTACTGCTAAATGCTTTTATGCCGTCGTGTTATATTAGCTTTGGTAGTAATTCAAGCTAAAATAGGTAGATAATACGTTATTAAATCCAATATTTGTCATTCTTATACTAATTCTTTCTACAAATGTATGAAAAGGAGAAATTTGTCCAGTTGACGCCTGTTTCTTCTTTAAAACGTCGTCTCTAAGGTAATTCCATAATTTAGGCATTGTGCTGTGAGATGGACAATATCTTCTAGTTTTCAACCACCTGCCTACCACGACCTACATTAGTTGTCTTCTGTTGGCAAATATTTGTAAAGAAACGATGAAAAATCTGTGTGTATCTGTATTTGCGTTGATGGACACAACTGGGTAATGGGAAAACAGGGGTCCTCATAAGAAAATTAATTAATTCATCGGTCAGCATACTATGAACAAATAGTAGTCTACGAGGATTACTGAATCTTGGCATACTGTTGATTGAGCAAATCATCTGTAAGAGCAGGTGCTATTTTGACCGCAATCACTACCTGCGTAAAAGAGGAGCTAAATACTATTTGGGGATTGTTATTACGTTAAAGATTCGCATTTCATTGCCATACCACTAACAGACGACTTTCCAGATTAAAGAACCCTTTTTCAAAAGAAGGAAAAGCGTCTGGGGTTACTTACTGGCTTATAGCCAAATTCCTATCTTGTTGTTCTTATTCAACAGTCAATCACAGCAGGAGTATCTATAAACAGTGAATTCTGGTAACTTATCTGTTCTGCCCATTTTCATATAACAGTAGACAGCATTGCTGCTATTTGCTCAGTAAGCCACTCTTTGTACTCCTTCAAGGGGTTTGAAATTGCCTTACGATCTCGATTCTGTGATGAGTGGGATGTACCAAGAAAATTGCTTTGGCATAATGCATCTATCCATAAATCTCTGTCCTATGACGTCTAGACCACAGGGGGTAGGATGTTTTGATCACCGTTATCTATGATTTAGATAGCGAAAAAGATCATGTGTAAATTCATTTCGGTGCGAAATGTTAAAAAGGTTAGGTATAAAGGAGTAAAGATCACGGTTTAATTTAAGTTGTGACAGTTGCCTTTTCTAATTTTAAGAGAATAATAAGTTTGCAAGCAGCAAACGTTGTTGTAACATATTGCCTTTGAACTAATGATTTAGTGAGATGTACGGCTTTTATCTGGGACCCTGAAAACAGCTAAGACAATAACTAACGTAAGAACGTTGACAGTCGCCCTCTACAGCTAGCATCTACAGTACAATTAGCTGTTTTTAATTCACTTTCATTACAAGTGACATTTAACAAGTAGACAAAATTGTAAGTGGATATGTGAAGTCTAAGACACGAGCAAAATTGACTGCCCGGTAGGCAGGAATCATTGCAATTGTTCTTGATACATGTTGAGCGACTAGGCTGCCTTTTTAAAACTCTCTTTTTCCTCAGATTCATTAAAGAGAAAAGTACTTTGGGTAGTTTGCTAATGACGACGTCATAATACATAAACGATTATGGACAAAAATACTTAGACTAGTCTTTTGTGCAGACCACAGATCATGTATAGAGTGGTAAAAATGTTACTAAAGGCATGGTTTTATCTTTGTTTTTACTATCGGAAAATAACGTGGTTTGGATAGGGTTTAAAATCACTTATGGTTGATATGTTAAAATTGTTTACTGCTTTCATTGATTACAATGCAGCTAGTATTAATGCTTCGCAGTTGTCCTCTGGCTTCATTTGATTTTCAAATCGGCTACAAAATGATGACCAATGCTTTGATAGTAATTATAAAGCAATCGTTCATAATGTTAAATTTTACTCGACGAACTTTCCGTTGAAACTCATATTTATGTTGTCTTCCATCGGCATAAAAGTCAGGTCCTCTTCCAAGCCTTGGATAACTGCAAGGTATAAAAAGGTAATAGTAGTTTTGTCAGCGGCCCTGTAGCATTTGAAGAGTAAAATAATGTGCTGGCTGTAAACATATTGTTTATTCCATCTTTCAAATCGGAAAACTTTTCTGTACCTGAGACATCAATAGCTTTTTTGCAAACTTCAATAGCTTCTTGGGTATAGCTAATAGGAGACAAAGGAGAAAAGGTAAGTATCTCAACTGAAGCTAATATTGGCCTTTAAAGTGAACAATCAAGCAGAAAGAGATACAGATAAGGAAGGAACAAGCGTGTTGAGCTCTAAAGAAGAAGAGAAATATCTAGGAGTCAAGAAGGAGAATGTGAAGATCATATTCTTCCAGGCTGCTTTTGAGTCCATATCGTCATATGGATGCGAGAGCTGGACAGTACCTCCCCAGATGGAACACTCTTTAAATAGTTCCTACACCTCTAAGGTGAGAAAGTGTAAAATGGAACTCACTCGCAACCAATGCTTAGTTGTATGGTATGAAACAATGTAGCAACAAAAAGAATGCAGTTTGCTGGTCACAACCACCGTCACCCAGGCATGAGCGCCCATATGCTTCTACCCGCGGTAACCAACCTACGGGCACTGGACCCGAGGAAGGCCACGCCTAAGTTAAGTGGTGGTACAGTGGTAAGATGCTGAGAGGGTCACGACGCAAGACCATGGTACATTGATGGGTAAGCGAATAGTCTGGAATACATTTAGTCGCGCGCCTGAAGGCAACCAAGTAGCAGTAGAAGTAGTATTAGTAGCAGCAGTAGTTGCAACAGCAGAAGCAGCAGCAGCAGTAGTGGTAGTAGTAGTACTACTACTACTAGTATCTTTTCTTTTAATGTTAAATATTATATAACAATGTAATTTAAGACTTCAATTGCAAAATAATTATGGTGCCTTATTGTCATTAGATTTTTGTAATAACGTACGTAAATACTTTTCAGATCCACGCACCGCTAAGCAGTTACCATTAGCGCAATTCAATTTTTTGTTTACTTTGCGCTTTAGTGTCACCTTTGATGCAGAAAATACGTGGCTTGTCTTTCTGCCAGAGAAAATGTTTTGGTGGAAAGATAGCTTATTTCATCTCTCTATTTTATATTTCGTGCTTTCATGCTTAAATTACATGAAGTTGTGAACTGATTCCAAAAGAAGAACAAGAGATGCCATGAGCATTAGAAGGCCACGTAAAAGTAAACAATTTAAACCAAATTATAGGCACGTGTCTAATCGTTCTACTATGGAGCCGTATTTGATCAGCAATTTATTACACATAATTGGATTTTACTTACTCTTTCTGATTTTGTTCTTTTATCTGAGAAACCAAATATTTCATCTTTAAACGATTTTATCTAGGTATTTTAGAACTTTTATCCACTTGTATCATGATGCTTGAGTAACATCCACGTTATTGGTGATGCAGGTGATGAGTACGAATGTGACAATACTAGTCCTTGAAAGTAAAATCAGCCCTTTTGAGACTTTGGCAAACGTGTCTCTTGAAGATCACAAGAACAACATGGTTATTAATTTGAATAAATTATATTAATTTATGCAAATTTTTACAAGTCATTTGTTTTGCTCTACTTATCAACATTATGCCAGTTCTTTATACCTTTTTGCATCAAAAATAAAAGAAGTTATATAGTCCAATTTGTGATGATAAGCCGCTAACTTCCGAGAGATCTGAAATCGAACTTGGTTGGGAGATAGTGCCATGCTGATTTTGTGTTGGTTATGTGTTCTTCGTGAGGCTTAGGGGCCAAACATGTTGGAGTTGGTATGTTGATAATGTGGATAAAGTCAATTCAGTTAACCACCCGCTACTGGATTGTTGTTACACTTTCAGTTGCATACGATTTTGGGTGTTTCTGCCTATGGGGCAATACACTAGAAGTTACATAGAATATTGTGTTGCTGCAGGATGACTTTAATGGAGTATCTTGCGTCTTTAATGTAGGAGCAGAGTTAGTTCTTTTGAGGTTCTTTACTTTTATGTTATGAGTGCGTCTTTTTTCTTCTTAAGGCCATTCTTGCATCTTTAGGATGCTACCTGTTAGTGAAGAGGAAGTCCATTAAGTCTTGATTCTCTGTGGATAGGGTCTGATAGGATGTTTCAATGTCTTTAAAACAAGGCAGTGATGGCTCTCCTGCAAGCTGAAAATGACTGACCTTGACATTGTTGATATATTGCTTTTGTTGGTGAGTTTCCTATAGATCTGGACTGCAATGCACAAGTTTGCATTTCTTGTAAGTTATGCGAACAGGAAAGCTAGTTTTCCATCCTTCTCCAGTTCTATTGTAAACTAGATGATGCGGCGGAGACTGCTGATGTGTTCAAGAAAACAGTGGATAGCTTTGTTCTTTCCATCACTGGTAACCATGGAGTCAACAAGTAATAGAATATCCAAAAATATAATGGTTTGTTTTCACTATTTACTATGAAGCTGCTCACACAGTGGTTACGTGAAATTTTACTATAGCAGCATCGACAATTTACACCTTTGTACGATTGAGCAGAGTTAATCACCTACCTTTCTGGAGCCTCTTCATCTTACCTCTTTGGATTATTAGTCAGCTGTTCTAAGCACTGGGCCACTGTTTCTCCAGGGTAAGACAATCGCAAATCGCAAGAGAAAATAAGATGTCTTGAAGACGTGTTGGACAAGACACGACAAATTTCATATTATTGGCTAAGAACACGAATTTTCTGTTTCTGTGAATCTTCAGCTCATACAAAAAGAGGAAATAAAAGCACAATGATATGTACAACTTATGTCACTAAGATACTTGTGGTACCTGTGGTACATGACATCTTTGGCCACCAATATCTTTCACATTTTGCCAAGAGTATTTAACGCTACCGTAAATTTTGCTGGAAAGTGTCTTGATCCAAGTGATAAAGTAACTATTAATGGTGCCCTAAATAACGGTTGTAATATCCATGTTTTTTCTTCAGTATTTTTAGTCTTTCTACTCTTTCCTATAACTTACATTAGGTTTTAATTTCTTTGTTTCAGATCATGTCAAATGGAGCAGACAGGCTTCTATTCAAATCTGTATAGAGCTTCATAAGACGACCAAAGCTTGAGACAATACATGATTTGAGAATAGCAGATTGAGATCATTGCTAAAGCTAATTGCTCCCAAAAGTTTTAGTTTTCGAGGGTAATAGCTACGTATGTGGAAAAAATGAAGATATTAGACTATTTTATAATTGCAAA
>JAAAKL020012143.1:0-13212 GCA_010016065.2 Carybdea cf. marsupialis auct. non (Linnaeus, 1758)
ATTTTCTTTCATAATCTTGTAGTACTCCTTGAGATCTATCTATTGATATATATATTATACATATATACTTATTGGTCCCCCGCTTGTAAAATCCGCCCATTATTTCGTATTACCCACGGTTGATTTTGTAAATGTTGATTATGCAGATTAATGATGTACTTGTGCACCTATATTTGGTCTGTAGACTACACAAGTATATAGTGCACTGTTCTCCTTGACAAAAGTGAGTTAATTACCACTCCTATATGTAACCCAAATTTTCCTTTCCCCATGTACATAATTGATATCAAATTTTGCAGAGGTAACATATGGTTTGAACAACCTGACTTTTTCTGTAAGTATTTGTGGTCAGAAAAGAAACACAGAGAAATCTCCTTTAATTCCTTTTCTTTTTTAGTGTGATCAGCCATCATGAGAATATCGAATTTAAGCTTGAGGGTGATCGAATACCTGGCTTTTTACGTGGAGAGAAAAAAGGAGACCTATTTCTAACTAATAGCAAGGTAAGGATTATCTAGGCAACATTAGATTTTATGCTGTTAGTAGACAATCTTAACAACTTTCTTTGGTCTATAACTCTATAATAGTCATGTTGGGAAGAACATTTTGATACCTTGCCAACTTGAAATTGCCCTTTCAGGGGCGGGGGGGGGGGGGGGGATAAGGTCTACTGCTGATAGTTGCATCTTTCTGTTTATGTTGCATTAGTATTTGATATCAGTTTAAGCATTTCAGTAGTTATTTTATTACTGTTTTTTGTTTTCTGTTAATAAAATTGGTATCCAGTGCTTGGAAATAAAAGTCTTTGGTTGTAGCATTGGGTAGGTTTGGTTTTAACAATCTTGAGTTTGTTTACAATGGAGATCTATTGACTTATGTTTGATTTCATGACTTTTGTGCAAAGTTTTTACTTGGGTAAGATCGGAACACAGTAGTGGCATAATCAGAGGGTTGTGTGTTTGAACTGACCCTGAGCTTGCCTGCCAGATCCCAGAGGTACTGTGCTCTGTCATGTGCTCTCTTGAAGTGGAAAGCTATGTTTCAAGAGATAGGACAGAGGGGGACTGCAAGCATAAAGAGCATGTATAACATGGGTAAAAGGGGCCAAGTAACGGCATTCTTAGTAGTGGCCTCGGCCTTTAACAGGGTGAAAGTAATAATAAAAATTAAAATTTTTAGACTTGCCAATCTAGGGAATACTGTTAAATTAGTCAAGTTGAGGAATGCCAATGTTAGAGTTAACTTATGTGACAGGTCAAATTATAGCACTTGATAATTTTCAAGTTCTAAGTGATTTGCATTACATCTTGATAATTATTCTACTGTTGATTTGAATACTACCTGGTCTCTTTTGTCATTTTTAGAAGCTTTTTACATTAAACAATTTTCTTCAACAATAAACAAGTGTTTGAAGGCCTAAAAGGAATTGCAATTATTTTCATGATGTTTGTTTCTTTTGTCAGTCTTTAAGCTTTTGTTCCCATAGTAATGCTTTTTGTTTACAAATGATAGTCATTGCTTTTTGTGATTATTTGTTGAGAAAGACATGAAATGTAGCTGTCAAAGTATACAACATCAAACATCATATATTCATTTTCTTTGAATTTTATATCATAAAATTAAGGAAATGCTTCTATTCGTGTTATGTTTTGTTTTATCTTAAATTGTCTGGTAAAGATGGATTTTACATCCTGATAAGTTAATGTAACTAAAATGGCTAGAACGTAGAGAAAACTGAAACTATTTTTCAGTGCCGTAAGAACTCTTGGGAAGAAGTGTTTTTGGTGTAAAAATGGCAGTAACAAGAAACAAAACAGAAAATGAATCTTTTCAAAGTTTGTTTTTTGTATAACCTTAACTTGGGGTAACATCACCCAATATGATACTCAGTTCAACTTTGACTGCTATTTTAGAATTTGACTTGTCCATGGAATGCCTTTCTTAAATGGACTAATTTTGGCTTTCCAGTTGAATTTAACATGGTATCAGGTTAACAGTTACTATATTTTGCTAAAGAATACAATCAGAAACCCAAGATAGAGAGTCATTTCAATCAAAAATTAAGGTTGTTGACGTGGTAAACTAATTGTGTAATGAATGCCAAACTCAACATGGTATATAATGTTAAGACACTGTTTTGAAGGTAATGTAGGTAAAAACTCCATAGTTTTCGATTGTCTACATGTTTTTTACATTTATTAATTAAGAGATTCATGTGGTTAGGTGACAATATGTGCAGAACAATTGTCAAAAGAGGTACTGTATATTTTTTAACATGGAGTTTTAATACTTTCGCATGGTTAGTTCACAATGTCTTTGGTTATAAAGATGCCTCAGTTGACCACGTTTTCTGTATTTATTTCTTATATAAGGTCATATTTTCCAACAAGAGTGGCACAGGGTACAATACTTTTTCTATGCAGTTCCAACATGTCAGAGGAATGGAGGTATTTTGCAATTTTTGTGAATTATATGTGGTTCATAATTCTTGCATTATTTGTCTTTCAGATCAAGGATCAAGTTTACTTATATATATATAGAGAGAGAGAGTTATTATCGAGAATGAACATTGTGCAAATGGAGGGGGGCCTTCATGACAGTTTTCAATAGAGAAGACTTGGATCAGTTTATGACATCAAAGGAGGTCAGCAGAAAGAACTCTTCACTTACGTTTCATAGTTTACATGAAAGCCTTTACTAATATGATTATGCAATGCAATCTCCTCATGTTTCCATGTACATCAATAGTAGAAACCTCCAAGAGTAGTACAGTTACAGAACATATTGTATGCTTGTAACACTGGCCAGTGAAGTTAATATCCAACTTGTATGCATATTATGAAAATAATTATCTGTTATGGATTGGGACCTGACTGTAGCAAAAAGAAGTTGTCAAAACTTCCAAGTGTCTAGATGGTATTTTTTTTATTGTCATTTCCCCCAACCTCATAGATTGCACCACTACATATACCACAAAAGTTTGCATTTGGTATTCAGAAATCGATTAAGAAGGTAACCTTTAAAATGTTTCAGTTGTTGATGCAGTTGTGTACTGAGTTTTCTTGGTATTCTACAAAATTTCTCACTTATTTGAATTTCAGGTCAAACAGCCGATTCTAGGGGCAAATTACTTAAAAGGTCATGTCATTGCAGAGCCTAATGGTATGTTTGTGTCAACATATTAAATTTGTTTGTTTAAAAACTAACATTTTTACAATGTCATGATAGCTACTCTATGAATATGGCATTGAAATAAATAGTAAATTGCACTCATTATTCAACAGTTACTGTTAGTTGGAAGATTATTTTATAAATGTGGTGCAGGTATGAGAGGAGTAAGCAGTTGAAGTATGTCAACATAAACTGTTTATAGATAAGGAAGTAAGTTTTGTGGTCATGGAGGGATTTCCGGTGATTTATTAAGATAGCCCTTTCTGTACTTATGCAAATCCTTCTTCTTCTTCCTTGTTTAACGTCTTTTATTCCCATTCATGGGGTTTGATGGTGCCCATATTCATGGGACTTGTTATTGGAGCATAGAGCACTTTAAGACTGGATGCCCTTCCTGAGGTCACCATACTTCTTAGAATTGAACCCTGACCCTCTAGAACCTCTAGATCTGATGGCCAGGAACTTATCCACTATACCATGGTGGCTGTACTTATGCAACTTAAGTTAATTTTATAAACAAGAACAGATTCAGCGGAGCTCACTTTTCCTGATTCCCTGAGCTATACTTACATATGCAAGAGGCAATAACTATGACACTTTTATAAAGGCATCACTAGTATGTCCAGCATTCCATATATGCATGTGTTTCTTCACTCAATTTTTGGGGGGTTTCTATATTTTCAGGTGGTTGGGAAGGAAAGGCTGATTTCAAAATTGTATTCAACAGTGGTGGTGCCATTGAATTTGCAGAGCAGATGCAAAAAGCAGTAAGGCAATGTAAGTAGCAATGTTCAAAAATATGTCTGTTATATGTATTATTATTATTTTTATTATTTTTATTATTTTTATTACTTTTATTATTTTTATTATTATAAAGAAGTTTCGCTTTCAGCCTCTGCTTTCACAATCCCTAGCAAAGCCACTACCTAATGCCTATGACAAGAAAAGATAATTATTTTTTATTCCCCTCCTTCAATTTTTTCTTCTTTCTTTGTTGAATATCATATTTTTGTATTGTTTTTGTAACAATGTGAAGTCAATATCCACTCCTGTAAGATGTTGCTGCCTGCTTCAAAATGATTGAAAATAGTGAAAATGATATGTACAACTGTTAAGTGTGTTTTTCTGTAAAGTTACAGAATGAATGTATGGCACTTAAGTTTTAAAAAAATTGTACGTTTTCTTTGCAGCAAGTTTGAATTTTGTGCCTGTGTAGGTACTAGAAAAGATAACATTTGAACATTAAGAAGCCAGCACGTGCCAAAAAAGTAACAAGGCTTGCTAGAGTTTGCAATTAAGTCACGTTTTGTGTATAAGATCTTTCTTTTTTCACTGTAGTTGTGTATTACTATTGGATTAAAATTGATGACAAATGTGTTTCTGTTGTTGCTGGATCCTTTGGAATTACCTTGGCAAGACACAGAAGGTTTTGCCCCTTACCCTTTTTACTGTTTTGTGATCTGCATGTATCACGTATGGAAGAGATGGGCTTTTAAAGTCTACATACCATTTTGTTAATTGGTTTGTACCGTTTTGAACAGGTAGCTGAGTCCTGTAGCAAAGTTTCATGTTTCGATGTCAGTTCCAATGTTGGGTTTTGATGTAGTTAATAAGATAGTACAGCCAGTAGATATTGTGTTATTATGAACAACAGTTTGAAATGTATCAGGTGCAGTGACGAGAATGTTACTGCTTCAAGCACTTGTGGACTTTTTTTCTGTTTGTAAATTGAACAGTTTTTCCAGTACATCAGACAGTTTAGTTCTAAACAAACCAAATATATCATTTCTGATTTTCAGCACGGAGTGGTGCAGCACAGCAGCCACCTGGAGGATTTTACCCTCCACCTCCACTTGGAGGGTACTATTATCCACCCTATAATTCAGCATATCCACAACCAGCTCCTCCCATGGGTCAACCAGGGTATGGTTATGGTAAGTGGTTTTGTGTTGGTGAACTACCTTTCTTTTATTATACTGGCTTTTGAAACGCACTTGTTGCCTAGTACTAATTTTTAATAATTCAAGGAGTTTATGTCTTGAATCTGAACTTTTTCTGCCAATCCTCGATTATCAGCATCTTCGCTTCTACTCTACTAGATTCGTCGTAGAGTTGTAAATTTGAGGACAGGACTGTTCAATTTTTGCACTATGCTCAATCTATTATGGTATGATATGTGTACTCACGTTATCTTCAGTTATGATGTTCTGTGTTTACGTGATTTTGTAAATATATTTTCTGCCTCTTTTCTTTTTTAGCACAACCAATGTACGCAGCACCACCAGTGGTAAGTAGTGGCAATTTGAGGACTGATACCACTACGTGAGATGTTGTACGTTTACCGCATAAGAAACCAGCGCATATTTTGCTCGCCCATTCACTGACTTTCTCACGGACTCCCTTGTTTGCCATCTCACTGACGCACGCATGCACTCACTTGAGCATTTACGTCACGTACTCGCACGCTAACTCACACACTCACTCAGTACCACACGCACTCGCTGCTTTATGAACTGTTCTGTGCTCAACGAATATTCAGGAACAGTCTACAGAGTATCCGGGGTGCAGTGAGGACGGGGTGTTTAGTAGGGCCAAATCTGACAATAGCAAACAATATTCAAGACAGTATAGCGAGGTCTATTAACATATTCCTAACTGGGAACACTTTTTGAAAATCAAGACTTGCCATGACTCCCTTCCACACACTACGTACCGGTATTTGAAAAGATACGAAAATTGTTTTAAAGTTGTATCAACGGCCATTGTCTGTTTTTTTTAATCTATATGTTTCGCCAAAGGTTTTGGACATACATACTACACGCAGCTTAGATTGTTTATTGACAGGTGATTCATTTGAAAAGGTTAAAATTCAAAGTATAGTAACTGATTACCTTGCACATGTAATTTAGAAATTTTGCAAGATGGTAATCCCTGTCGAAGACCCTTGGCCACCCTTTAGCTGAATATCCATGCTGTAAGGTTGAGAGTAATGTGGAAAATAATAAAATAAAGAAGGGAAGTAGAGGCCCATACTGGTAGCGGTGCCATGTGATGCCAGGGATTGATTAACCTGTAATGACGGCAGGCCGTGGAATCTTTAAATGTACTTCTGCCAACAAGGAAAACTTTATTCCACTAATCTTTGTCTCGTTTAAATTGCTATCAGTATACTATATATTCTCCAGACCTAGATGTTAATTGCATTCTTACTTTTTTTATGACAGGGCCAAGCGCCTCCTCCCTATCCAGGACCGGGTATGCCACCACCACAAACCGCCGGAGGGACATCGTCAGGTAAGCTGGCCATTGTGCCCCTCCGAGAAATCAATAGCAGCATATTCGTAGCCCCTGATATATTTCTTTTAAGCTTAGATATCATTCAAACTTTACGTAACTTCATGTTCTTTCACATCCTTTGCACTACCGCACTCCCATAACTCCCGGTCATGTTTGGTCACCTTTGTATTAAGACATTTTGTTAGCAAAACCACGCATTCGTAACGTTAAGATGTTGAAATATTGTTCTAAACTTCAAGCAAGGACGCCGGAAGAAACCCTATTCACAAAAAAGTGTATTGTGACATCAATATGTCATTTTGATTCATGGTGAACGAGTAGATCTAAAATTCACCTTCGTTCATTTATGATCTAAAATTTGCAAGATAGCCTCTGCATCAGAATTAGTTATGTACTTTGTTGTGACCCCAAGCTTTTACTCCTGACTTCTGTTAGTTTGCTGGGAATAACTCGCAAAACGGAATCGCTATCGCCTTAGAAAGACAGTTGGAACGATTTAATGTTGCTTTGCTTTTTCATTTTCACTGTTTGTGTACTCATTTTTGCTGACGACTCTCCCGTTCATTGATTGCACAACGGCCATGTTTTTTTTATTTTGTCGTGTTGTGCATTTGAGGCATCGTGGCAGTAGAATATATTTCTTTTATTTGCTTTGTACATAGCAGATGGGAAAGCACGAGAAGCATACTCAAGCGGATCCAATGTTTATATCCCGTCTTATGTAAGTATTTTAGCGCTTTATTCAGGATATTATCATGGTAATTGCCAGATCGTATACGACATAGTACTATATTTTATCAGCTTGCCGGCTTTAGATGATCCACGGTAGTTAGAAATAGTTCGAGTCTCTACGGGGAAAATGTGCCATACACTCAACATGTGCGAGAAATTTCTTTATTGTAATCATTGACTGCAAGTGCACTTTCAACCCGATTGCACCAGAAAATTTTAGCATCTGATTGCTATATTTTATTTACCTTTTTTTTTCGTTTCCTTTTTGAAGTATGTCGACGTTTACCTTTTCACTATTATACTTTTTCTCACTTTTTTCTTGCTCTTATTCCATCACTTTATTGTTTTTACCGTATTTTTCATTTGCCTTTTTCTCACACTTTTGTTCTCCTTTTGTCTTTCTCTCACTTTGATTTTCCTTCTGGAATTTTCATTTTATATATTGCCTATATTTCTGTTTACTCTTTCATTCTTCTCATCAGTAATTTTTTCTTTCTCATTGTTCTGTCTTCTTTTCTGCCAGTTTCGCCTCTTCATCTATTGTCTGTCATGGTTCGACCTCATCTTTTTCACACAGTTTCTTCTACTATACTTTCTCTATCATTTGTTTTTGTTCACGTGTCGGTTTGTTCAATCCTATATCAGGTTCTTAAATCGATATTAGCGTTGTTTTTCTTCTCGTTTGAGTTGCGAACTGAACTTTTTTCTTTATCTCTCTATTTCCTTTTCGGAGTATAACGTTGGTGGAAATTTAAATATAGAACTTCCGTAAGCGTACAACATACAAGACAAAACTGCACTAATTCCAAATGAGTCTAGACATACTCCAGCAGTAACTGCCCGACAAACTTAACATTGATATTCCAATTCTTCGTTTGCGCAATCGAGGTTAGATCTTTTGCTACCTCTCTCGCATGTTTTTCGACGCCCTAACTATTCTGCAACACGTCTGTGTCAGTTTTGCAACATTCTTATTTTGCATGGCCTTTAAAAGGATCTTTTTTCCTCCGTAGGACACACCGCCTCCATACAATCCTAACCAATCGAGGAAGGACCAATAAAGTCTTCACGTATTGTCAACAATTTCACGGCAACGTTATTTACATAAATTGAATATCTGCATTCGTGTCCGTAGAGCGGAACACTTATCAGTGCTCCTAATAGATATGAGCCCCATTCAAAGGACCGTGTCTTCTCAATGTTTGTGATATATAAGGAATACTCATTTATTAAGTTCAGAAGGGATTGATGATTCAGAATGGTAAAGAAATAGTACCTCCCCCAGTTTCTTCTCCTTTACTTATCTGATTCTGTAAATGTGAAAGTGTTGCTCTAAGTAGCAAATAGTTAAATCATTGGGTGAAATTATTTTGCTTAACTATCAGGAAGCGTCAGAACGTAACACGACAGTGCGTATTTCACCACGAAGCACAACAAATGGCCATTTATGTCAAGAAAAAACACTGTTACGTTCCTTAACTTCGAGTTTCTCTAGGAAACAGCTTCGTTTGTTAAATTTAGTAATAATGTCATAATAAATGGTTAGTAAAGGAATTTTGTGATCTTTCGCAAATAGTGCAAATTTGGGTTGCTGTTCAGGTACCGAAGCAAATAAAGCTTTGTGATCATTTGATTTATCGAAGTTGCTTTTGTAGGAGTCTGGCCCCTCCAACACTATTTTAGGCAGTGAACACCTAAATGGAGTTTCGCTGGCAAGTGATTTTCGTGGGGCGATTTTTTCAGTATAATTCTCCTGGTACCCTTGTTAGGGTTTACACCGCCTGTAGATTGTAAACTTTACGACGTACCTGAGCGTCCTCGTGATGGTATCGTAGAAGGCATCTCTTACTGCTACTTTGGATAGAAAGCGTCGTCACTAGTTCTCGTCATAAAAGTTGTGGCTACTAGTACTCGGCATGGATTATTGTAGAAAATATGTCTACAATTACTTGGCATGGAAAGGATCGCTTCTAGTCTCAGCATTAGAAGTATACGATTGGTACTGGGTATTCTAAATATTGTTTCTCGGCATAGAAAAAAAAATCTGCTTGGCTTAGATGATATCGTTACTGCTCCATAGCTAGAAATTAACGCTACTAGTGCTCAGGGTGGAATAACTCTCTACCACGTTTCGGCATAGAAGTATCACTACTGGTTCTTGGCGTATATTATATAGTTAGTTGCACATGGCTTAGAAGCATTATGCGAGCACAAATTTCTAAATAGCATCTTCTGTATGATGTCTAGAAGCTACGTATATATTATTAGCGATTGCGTATTTATGTTGAAGTTGTTAAACATTTACCGTTGAACATGAGCAGTTATGTCAAAGTAAACAAGAGCACCATTTGTACGGTCTCACTGTTGATGTATGGTCACAATAGATGAGCTTATGTGGTGTAGTGTATGTATCCATATGTGATGGCTAGCGCTGTATGATTAGATGTATTTTCTCCAAGTTGCATATATTACAAAGATCCAGATATGAGTCGAAGAGCCTCGGGTTGTTTTTGCAAGTTTCTCTTTCTTTACATAGTTCTGTTGGGATTCCTTTCCAAAGGCAGCGCAACAGTGGTATTTCTCTATAGCTTCGCGTTTTTTAAAGTTTTGCTGCGTGATCTTTATTAGAGGCCTACAAGACCTGCAGCCGAAGGCTGAAAATGGCGGTCTTTCCGAAGTCTCGGTCTGAAATCAAAAATCCCAATTTATTCAGTGCTCCACTGGTTAATGACACTTTGGCGCAATTGAAAGTTCCAGAACAATAGAATGATTGAACAGATCACATCTTTTCGGAATCATATCAATGACACGCAGACACACTAGGGATCATGGAATACACAGTAACTCAATAAACATAAATTTGTGTGGTACTGGCGGGATCGAGCCTAGGACCTCTCGCATCGATAACACAGGCTCAATCACTGCACCAAATAGTGTAATAGTCAAGTCGTCAATCAGGGAAGTCGATCACCACCGACAGCAACCTAATACTTTTCGTTTTGCTAGCAGCTTCATCAGTGCCATTTCCATTATATAAGTACTCAAGCAGACACACTAGTATGCACTGAACACATTATAGCTCAATATACGAGAATGTATGTGGAGCTGGTGGGGATCGAACCCTAGACCTCTCGCACCAAAAGCGCAGACTCAACCACCACACTGACTAGTGCAGTAGTTAAGTTGACAATCCGGGAAGTCGACGTGGAATTCTCACCATTACCAGTTACCTAATTTTTATGTTTCGCTATCATCTTCATCAGTGCAATTTCCACATCAAAGTATATATATATATATATATATATATATATATACTTACGTAAGAACTCAGGTAGACACACTAGCAATTAGCAGATGCATAGTATAGAACTCAACAAACATGAAATGCATACGGCGCCGACGGGGATGGAGCCTAGGATCTCCACCACTTGGAACGGCTACTTAACCACTGCACTAGATAGTGGAAAGTTTAGTCGAGAATGAGTTGACGTATTTGATGTTATCGTTGAGGTAAGATTTCTCTCGTTAATAACTACAGCTTTTACTATACTTGAGGATATGGCCTGTCAAGACTTCGTTCTGGGAACGAATTTTGAAGTTGCAACTGCTCTCTTTTAGCTTGGCAGTGGACTGATCAAAGCTGGTATCGCATTGTTAGTTGATATGTGACATCAGTCCATCATTGGGCTTCATATTGATTCCACCTGAAGTACCGTGGAAGGCAGGTAGCCTTTCTCGGCTTTCCAGGGGATGCCCATACGTCTACCTTTCCCACAGCCTCCCAGGAAAACCCGGACTAGGTATGATTTGCCCAATGATCGTTTAAGGGCTTCCTTCACGCTGGTAGTGAAGCGCTTCATTCTTCTGTGTGGGTGCAACCTTAATAATAAGTTGGCAATGTGTGTTCTCATGAAGCGTACGTGCCTACTATCTTTTAGTGTGGAAGAAAGTGGTTTCCACGAATGTTCCGGTATCAATTTGAGGTAATGTCTTGTCTCAGACGACGAATAGAACTGTCTCGGATAAGAATCATGGATCAGCGAAATTACAACAGAGGGCAAGGATAACTGTAGCTAAGCTCCTGTACTTTTGGTAACTTTCACGGAAGATACCTTGTCCGAGTAGCAAATACGTACGGCTTTTAATTAAAACATCGCGGATTCGTACCCCGTTAGTCGGACTCGCGATTGAAGGGTTGAACACTGTTGCGGTTGTTATGATGCTACAGAAATAGAAAAGGGCACTTTCCACTCCATATTTAACTGCGCTTAAGACTTATACTACTAAGTTGGTATTAACGGTTTAAAATTGAGAGAGGCGCGAGGTAATGTTGTATCTTTCCCATGTCTCTAAAGCATCTGCGCTGAAAGTATTATGAGGGAGGTAAAAAATATGTTCCATGAAGTGCTGTTTAGATTGAAGATGTACAACCAAACATCTTGCGGATTGCTGACGACACAGCACTCCTCTTCTTCGCTAAGCAAGAACTATTTGAGATGCTGAAACTTGTATAGGACTCAAGTGCACAGAAAGATTCACTCAGAAATGTTCTTTAATTGTGAATTTCCATTCATTGAACCTGCATTATAGGGCCTATGTTCCTACATTAACCGTTGGCCAACTGAGTCTCGAAAGTGAAACAAGCGAGTTCAGTGGTTACGAAGATGCATGCATTCAACGTCGCACCAGAGGGGGTGGGTGGGTGAATCTCCTTTGCATAATAACACTTGCCGCCCCTGCATGAAAAAAACATGACTTGATATATAGAGTTTCACATCGTAATTTTTACGTTGCCCCCCTTTTAAAACGTCTTCTCCCCCCTGCTGAATTCTTCATAGGTACGGGCCTTGTTTTCAAGATGTCGGTATTCACAGTCGACAACTCACTGTGAAGAAAAAATTAGGGATTGAATGAGCACGCTCAAAGACGGCATAAACACGTTGTGAAGGGAATAAATGACTGATGGAAAGACTCGTCGGGGTGTCCTAGATTAGTATTTCCCAACGTGGGCGATGTCGCCCCCTTAGGGGCGAAACTTTTTTTGAAGGAGGCGATAGACGTACATCTAAACCTGACTTAATTTACATTCGAAATCAGGAAACTCAACTTACACTATCAATACCAACCAAAACATTGAGAACGAGAAATTGAACTTAAAATTACAAAAATAAACTTAAAATTACTACCAACATGTGCTGTTTGAACTATGATAATAGTTCCAAATTTTTGGTGTATTGTGTCTATCTTCAAAGAAAGGAGGCGATGATGGAACTACTTGATCAATGAGGGGAAGACAATCTAGAAAAGGTTGGAAACCACTGTCCTAAATTTAATGAACGAAGTGCAAATTTGTAGTTATCAGTCGTCTTGTCTGTTTCTTCCATTGTTGAGATGAGTCGAGTCGACTTGTAGCACAATACGTTTTGATATGACAGTTATTATTATGTCTATGATGAATTCAGTGATAATCACCGTTAATCAATACTTCCGATAAGAAACTCATTGTTTCGCCTGTTTATTCGCATTCGCCTCCAAAACTAGTAAATGAACCTGAGCCAGATATTATGAAACTATGAGAGTTTCATAATCTCTGTTTCAACCAAACATTTTTGAGAGCATTCCTTGTATTCTAGGGCGTCCCTCAGTCTAGATCCAGGTGCGTAAGAACACCAAAAGGGTCCCATTGGCATTACTAGCGGTATATGGAAACATTTTTTGGGAATTGACTGTAAAACAGAATTTACTTTGCTACTTTAAATATATTTATTTCAATGGAAGGGATACTATGACGCCCCCAGGGCCCCTGGTATCATTTGGGGGCACAGGGTGCAGATTGGTAACAGGGGTTTTTTCGGGGGTGGGTTAGGCATAAAACACGATTTGCTTTGCGAATCAAAATTAATCTATTCCAATAGTCAGAACTGTGCTGTCCTAACGGTTACGAGGAATTGCATCGAATATCATCACAACTGAACTTTACTTTGGACATCCTCATATATTTCATTATCCAAC
>JAAAKL020012144.1:0-13212 GCA_010016065.2 Carybdea cf. marsupialis auct. non (Linnaeus, 1758)
GTTAAGACCTTCTAAAGGATTTCTGACCAAACGCTAATACTTGTAAGTGGACCGTGTACCAAGTTGTATGCAATGGGTATGCTATTGTTCACTTCGAGTTGTTAAGACCTTCTAAAGGATTTCTGACCAAACGCTAATACTTGTAAGTGGACCGTGTACCAAGTTGTATGCAATGGGCATGCTATTGTTCACTTCGAGTTGTTAAGACTTTCTAAAGGATTTCTGACCAAACACTAATACTTGTAAGTGGGCCGTGTACCAAGTTGTATGCAATGGGCATGCTATTAACAAGTGGCCTTAAGCAATCTTTAACATCTTTTTTTCTAATCTAGACACCACATAAGAGTACTCTAGCAGAATTCGGACCCTGAAAAATTTCGATGGACATCAATTTACTATTAAAATGTAAGGCTTTTCATGCAGCAATATAAATCAACCGCAGTAGATGAAGACGCTACCACGACTACCCCTAGATGTTCGCCACTGCCTGTCTAGCCATTTTAATGTAGTAACACGGATACCAATTCTGATAAAATATGTATAAAGCATTCTGTATATTTAGCCCTTCCCTTTATTTGAATAAAATAAAAAGGTGAATGATAAATTTCTACACAAAATACTTCGTATAACAATGATAATATTATATCTATGGCAAAAAAACTATGTAATAAATCTTAGCGATGCCTTAGGTACGAGTAATGCCTCAGTTACACAGCACCATTCGCCATTTGTAAACGGTAAAATGTTATACCAATGAGGCATAAGAGGTTGATTGTGGCAGCACTTCAAAAGTTACATCGCACAATCTATTTACTCTACAGGAATCGCACAACTTTAAGGATAACGAAAACCCTTTGATTAAAATAACATGTAACCATTTCAGTCAGGGTTATTGCATGCATTTCCCGGTGCTGATTTGTCTTCTTCTCTGATTTGTGGAGCTAAATATACACTCTACGTACAAGAATATACAGTCTTCGCGACATTTCTCATTTCAAATGAAGTCCTGCTCCGTGCAATGTCGGAGCATATCTTAATTTAGAATTTGCTAAATCGTGATTTGGTTTATCAACGTTACTGATTCCGTTAGAATATTTCGTTTCGATAAAATATCATAAATATTCACATACGTATTCAAATTAAACGAATTGTATACTGCATGCTATGCAAACAGTACTGGGCATCCTACTCTCTAGCATATTAGCATCTGTGCTTGCTGGCGTACGGACAGGAAGATCTTTTTTGTACCTTACTGAGCTGGGAACGTTATTCATTTCCGATATGTGGGTCAGCTTACTGCAACGAGATTTGATTGAATTCATATCGGAGATACCCTTGAACAAAAACACAATATATTATGTTATCTGAACGTTTGCAAGGGGAGAGGCCTTCCTCTCCTGTGTAAAAGAGGTCATTTGAAAGTACGCTCACCGGTTGTTCTAGCTCATTGCGATTTAAGCCACATCCAGATTTCATATTACGAAGATCAGATTGGGTGTTATGACTGCATATTCTTCTACTATTTCCAATGTCATTTGCAATCAAGGGTTGTTTATGAAAGATGCACTAACAAGGTCTTGATTTCCTTTCATGTGATAACTTTAGCTATATCAAGCGCTTCAGGTATCACAGTAACATGAACTCTCTCTTATATCATCAAACCTGTAACAGCATCTACATGTGTCATTGCCTGTTCTTTCATGACACGAACTGTACTTTCATTTCTTAACATTGTTACGGTTGTTGAACGAGCATAACCCTTCAGTTAAGGGAGATGATATAAGAATGTGCTTGAAGGGAGTCTTCTTTACGGTTGACGACTTAAGTTTCCACTGTTGATATTACGCAAGTAAATTGATGTCAAGAGTTAGAAATCGAGCACTGAGGATCCTCTCTTATTCTTTGGAACGCACACTTAAATAGTGCCCAGCTAAACTCGTGAACACCTCAGGGGGTATCAAATACAACATAACTGAAAGAACCCCTATATTTGCAAGGACAGAGGCAAATTTTGTTAGTGGGAGGGGATGCAATCTAAGTTTAGAAAAAACAGTATATAATCCCTAAGATGTTTGGTGGAAAATTAGACTCGCATTAGTGTGACTCGACGTTTGTAAATAAACGATTTGTAATCTAAAGAGATCACAAAGGTGAACCTGAACATAATACTAGCAGTTATCAATTTATAAACGGTTGCAAACAAGCTAATGTTGGATTGACCAAAAAGGAATTGATTGCTTTAATATCTATGCATCAGCCCCTCCACCATTTGGTCTTGTAAGCCACTTTCCAGTAATCTTTGATAGCACTCCTTCTCAACGTTAAAAAGCACATATGCGAATCAGCACTGTGCCATCTTTAAATGCTGGCACGAATGAGAAAATAGTCATAATCGCACAACGCCGTCACACATATACATGCTTTTGTGACGTCCCCATCGGATTACTGCAATGCCTTATTACTGGGTGGTTGCAGCATTTTAATCTGGAGTTGGGGATCTTGTAGCCACCGAGCCGGTGGTCTTCTTCTCTTGGCTTATTGGTTGAGCAACGGAACGGGGTTTCAATGCTCTTCATCATCAAAAAGAAGATTAAAGAAGGTAGAGTTGAAAATTACAGTAACAGCGTCAGCCTTGACCGAATATATTCCCTGCTTACAATTATGCTCCTAGAGAGCACAGTTTAATTTTCATCATTTTGGAATTCAATTTTCTTCTTAGGAGACAAGTTTCTAGTTCTTTACATCATCTTTTAAGGCTTCTTTGAGCATATCTAACCAAGGTCAGACTGTGGTGAACCAAGCCTTGTGTTGTACGTTTGTTTCATCAATTATGAGAAGGCGTTCGGTCGTGTTAAGCATGGAGAGATGGTCAGAATGCTGGAAGGAGTTAGACTAGATGGGCGAGATAAAAAAATCTTAACAGGCAACATACAGCAACAGTCAACTACGGAAGCATTACAACTGAGCAGCAAGCGATACGGAAAGGAGTGAGACAAGGCTGTGTACCGTCCCCAGATTTGTTTAGCGTTTACAGTGAAATAATAATGAGAAGCCTACATAACCTGGAGGGGGTCAAGATTGGATGTAGAAACAACAACCATCTTCGATACGCTGGCAAAACTGTACTGATGGCAGACTCAAAGGAGAAACTTCGCGAAATGCTGCGGGTTTTAAATGAAGGGAATAAACTGAAAGGATTAGCGATAAACGAAGGAAAGACACACGGCATGGCTATTTAAAAAGAAGAACAGGAGGAAGCAATGAACATTAACCTCGATGGATATTTAATCAAACAAGTCAGGAGCTTTAACTATTTGGGAAGTATTATCTATGAAAGAAACCGAAGCGAGCCAGAGATCAAGCGAAGAAAAGCTATAGCTAAGGATACAAAGGCAGCGTATCGGAGATGCAGGATAAGATGAGGAATTTCTTGACTAGCAGCAAATTGTCAGCTCGCTGTCATGCTGTTACGTATGGTCTACTCTGCTGTACGGATGCGAGACCTGGACTTTTGGAAAGGACGACAAAAACAGACTTGTAGCTGCTGAAATGTGGTTTTGGAGGAGAATTCTGAAGGTTACATGTAGAGGCAGAGTCACCAACGAGGAAGACCTGGGGAGAGAGCATGAAGAGAGACGGCTGGTGAAAGACATACGTGTGAGACAGATGAGGTACACTGGATACGTGATAAGAGAGCAACACCTCCAGAACGTCTGCAACACTGGAATAGCTGAATGAAGGAGAGGAAGAGGAAGACCAAGTCTGAAGTACATGAATGGTCTAGTGAAGGCAATGGACGGAAGAGGACAGCCACGCAGCTGCTGCAGGGAAATCTGGATCGAGAGGACTGGAGAGCAGTGGAGATTTAATGAAAAGCGAACTTTTGAGGGTTTTTGAAGTGGAACTTAAACATCGGAAAAGAGCATTATGCAACTGACTAATTTCCTTTCTTTTAATTTTTTTATGTTGTTTTCGGTAAAGAAATCTTTAAAATTTTTAGGTCTATGGGAAATATTTTCCCGATCCCTAGTTGTATCGCCATCGATTATCGCTTTTAACAACTACCTCAAAAGAACGACATTGAGTCGAATGGGCTAAACTTTGCTATACCTGTACGTGATAAAACCCTAAAGAAAGCTTTCACGGAACATGAATCACCAGCAACCCCGATACGGGGAAAAAGTTGCTATCTTTATCCATGGATGTACACTAAATGTTCTATAGTGAAGGATCATGTATCATGTTGAAATGTAATGAAATCTAGGTGGATTCAAAAGCAAAAAGCTCATCTCCGCCCAATAAAGTTCAAGTGGAAAATACTAGGTCAAGGGTTTTAACACAACAATGCCAGAGCAGATGACTTCAAATACAGGACACACTATTTCCCAAGAGAGAACAGGTATATACAAGCTTTATGTCTGAGGATAATTTTGAAGAGGCTACTACCGTTTCCGAAGAAGCATTTCTCAACGAGGACGTAGTAATACCGCGGTCTGGCAACAAAAGGAATCAACAAACCTATGGCAGTCTCATCGTCCTGTCAGAAGTCGAAGCAGATGAAGACCGTAACACAGACGAAAAACCAGTCAAGGAAAAAGAGGAGGACATAAATCGAAACGTAGCTATAGATGACCAATGTATTAAAATTATTGTTCGAATGTATTTCGTAGTTTATTTAGAGATTTTTATTTTAAAGACGTCCGCGTATCATATGGTAGGATTACGGGATAATTAGGAGCCCCCGAATTTTTTCAACCTACGAAAAATAACCCAATCGCTTTAACAGGCCGCGCTCCTATCCAAAGTTATAAAATTTGTGGTTACACCTAAAGAAACAGAAAGGTCTTGTGTAAAAGCAGGACTAGAGGCCTTTGGATGACGTCCAAGAATCATTTGGCGTTTCCGGAACAGAAATAAGGTACATATCAACAATTGCAAATCAACACTTAACTTAAATTAAACTTAACGTAATCACACTAAAATTTAATCCTAAACTCAATTATGCGTCGATTGCACTGTCTTTAAGCATGATAAAGGAAAAATAACAAATATTAAGCCTGGTAGTTACAATTACAGCAGACATCTTATCATTAAAGAGCAGGACAAGTATTCCCCTGCAATCATATACAGACGTGGCCAGTGGTCAGATGTGAAAATGGCCAAATAACGAAAATAATTAAATAAAAATTACAAGGGCATGTCACACAATGACTCGGTCGATCGGTTTTATCGACAATTCAGTCTATATCAGATAGATAAATAAGGTAATATAACTTTCCTATTTACCACTGCTTCATAGAATTTTTTTTTTTTAAAAAAAACCTCACTGAAACAATTTCATAAAAACCATATAAAAACAAAAAACCCCTTAACCTAAATCGAAGATTTTGGTTAGAAATCCTTTGTAGGTGTACAAATGATACATGTACAGAATAAATTAAAATGAATCTTAGCTTGTTTATTTAGAGGAAGAAAAGGGATAGCTATGTCGGCTTAAGGAGGGGTGTGTGTGAAGATTTAAGTGTAGAGATATAAATCCTTTTAGCGTTGAAGATGCAACGGATTTCCTTAGAAAACTACAAAAATTAGGTACTCGACTACAAGATACTTCAATGACTCGTTAGATATCGTGGAATTTACTCACATATTCCACAAGACGAGGGTCTCCAAGCAATACAAACCAGAGAAGACCAGTCAGTCTCTAAAATCACATTACTGCAGTTAACGCAATTCGTTTTAACAGATAAATGCATTTAAAAACAAGGATAAACTTTTCAAGCTATATGGGTAACAGCTACGGGTAACAGACTGGCCCACCTTAGAAATTATTATCTATGGCGGATTTGATGAGAAAAGAGATCGACTGTTTTAACGATAATTTACTAATTTGATGGCGTCAAATTGATGAAAAAACATTTATTTGGGAGGGGGCTTACGGATAGTACCATGCGTTGTTGATCAGTTGAACTCCTTTCTTTCCGTCATCAATTTCACTTCATGTTGGTCATCTTCAATTATAAACTATTTAGACTTTAAGACCACAAAACAAGGAAATAATCTATTAACCGATCAGTGCATCACGCCCACAGACACCTACCAAGATAGATAATAATAATATTCCGGCCTTGGCCAGTTAGGTTCCAAGAAAGACATCCTTAAAAATGATTTAAACCCCAACGAAACATGGCTTCCAAGGAGAAAACTCAGCCCCTAAGTGATTGGGCAGCAGATTGTGCGTGTTAGGGATATAATATAGTACAGATAAGGTTCTTAGATAAGTAGGCAAGAAATTCGGTCAACAAAAACGTTCTTGTTTTAATTTACCATACAGTCCTCGATCGTAGCGCACACCAGAATGTTAAGCCAAATAAAAATAGTAATACTGGTGATGATAGAATAGCAAGGTATTTAGTCATCCCCAACAAACACTTATGGAACTGTTCAAAGTTTTGCGAACAATTTTGTGAGAGTTAAGCTTTATCCAGAAATAAAGGAGACTGGCTGTACCGGCTGGGACGGAAGATTAAACTGTGCAGTGTATCCTCTTATCTTGGGGACTAAAACGCTACGTGGCAGGACGACAACGACGACCTTTAAGATTCGAGTAGGCTTACTTCGATGTCACCTGCGGTCTGCCTGCTAGAAATTTTAAACATATGGGATTAAGTATGTGGGAAGCGCCTAAAGTGTACTGAGAATCCAAGCTAACAAGTACAAATAGGTTTTGCAAAACTTTGTAAAAAGTCGGGAATTTTCCAAACCAATTTAGCTCTCAAGCAAACTGCATACGTAGGTGTTTCAACCCATCTGGCTGTAGTGCCAATCGCATTGTTTCAGGCGAAAATGCGGCGAAATTGCGTGAAAAAGAGCGATTTTGGTAGTACAACTTATGAATGCTGGTGCAACACGGACTTAAAGAGAAAGAAAGTCAGAACGATTCGAAATAGTCAATGACTTCTAAACCTTCTGCGTCCACGAGCCTTTACACATTAACCATAAGAGTGTGGGGTATGAACTCCCAGAGCCTCAACTTGCCGTCTCCGTCTCAACTATCATCATTGTAAGTTGTGCACAGGAATGAAGGGTTCGCCGTAAGATAAGGCTTAAAGTAGGCATTACTGCGGAATGGGAAGGCATGATGACATCGTAGTTTGTAAAACTTTGTTAACTAATGAAATAGCGCCTTGATGATCTCCTCCAAAACTGACCATATTTCCGGTATAAAATTTTTGACATGTTAGTTGTTTGGGGGATGGATCTCTATTTTCCCATAGCAGATTCTGCTGAAGCAGCATTCTTTGTATAGCTAACGTCCCACTGACATTTTAGCCATAAAAAAATTAAGAAATAATTTTGCCACTAAGTTATTGAGACGAAATCTACAACAATAAAAGGAAGTATGCATTATGTACGTATGTATGTATGTATGTATGTATGTATGAATGTATGTGTGTACATATATGTGTATGTATGTATGTATATATGTACGGCTGTAACAACTGCTGTAACAACAACATGAAAAGCAGCATCAACAGTCACAACACTACCATAATGACTAGACAACGACTGAAAGACCAACCCAAGGTTAAACCATTTTGCAACTGCAGGGTGAAAGACAGTTGTCCCTTGCAGGGTAAGTGCCTCACTGAAGGGGTTGTTTACCAGACTAGAGTAACGACAAACAAGAGCAACCAAGGCAAACATTACATTGGCATTGCAGGGGGTACTTTTAAAGAGAGATATTGAAACCATATAAAATCATTTAACAACTGACGATATGAGACAGAAACAGAACTCTTGAAACATAGTCTTAAGACAAGGACAACTGACTATGACATACAATGGACTATTTTGAAAAAAGTAAGGCCATACCAAGGTGGCAGGGGTAGGTGTTGCCTTTGCCTAGAAGAGAAGCTGGCTTTGTTAAAGACCGACAAGAACTCCCTTCTGAATAGAAGAACAAAGCTTGTGTCAAAGTGCTGCCACAGGAGTTGTTTTATTGTGCGTAACTTTGTCTGTGTAACTTAAATAGTGTAATGTGAAGTAACCTGTATATATTTGCCTGAAGATTGCCTCAGCGTGAAACTCGGAATACCAAATGTCCCATGTCTTCCTTTAGTGATTTACTGATATATTGCTCTGCGCTTATGCATTGAGCACTTTTGTGTATGGTTATTCACCACATATATTTGTTATGTATGTATGAATGTATGTATGTATGTATTTTTGTATGTATATATGTTAGTATGTGTGTATGTATTTATGTATGTATGCATGTATATATATATATATATATATATGTGCATATGCATGTGTGTTCGTATATATGTGTGTAGGTGTGTATGTGCATGTATATTTTTATGTTCTCCTCTATTCCTTGAAGGATCTTAACAAAATTTGGGCTGTGACCTCCTTGGACCCACAGAATTTTGATGACGAAAGACAAGCCACACCAGAGTTGATCTCTGGCAGGACCTCTCCATTGTGGACCCGAACTCCATGGAATCATTAAGTAAGGGTTCAAAATACAGTACACACACCCTCAACCCTTTTAGAAATTATACTGAGTGAGACTGACCCATTGGGTGTATCTCTTCTCGTTTTCCTAAAATCGTCATTTTTTGAGACTTGGAGAACCTGGATTTGGTCTGATAATATTTCACTGCTAAAACTAAGAAGCTGCCCAAGGATTCTGATCATCAATTAATTGCAGATTGAGGCTATCTCACTGAACAGGCTTCTTAGTAGCTAGAAAGCCACTTGCAACCTGTTGATTAATGAGTTAGAACACATATCAAAGGTAAGATAGACAATCTTTGAAACACCACAGAAATGTCAGTAGTGGATTGGAATGATATTTGCAAGATGTAAGTTGTAAGTCTTAACCCTAGCATACAGGTATCCACTGGGTGCATTGAGTGTTACAGCCATTTAAATGAGCACACATTAATCCTTGGAAGAACTTGTGCCAAAAATAACTGCTTTGAGCTAGATTGAAAATTTTAAAAATAATACAGGGCACTACTGAGTACATTATCGTAACAAAAAAGTGATAACAAAAATCACTTTTCAACATTTTCTGTGAATTGAAAGGGCTGGATGAACTGTCATCATGGGCCAACTTCAGCTAAAGAGCAGTATTTTGGTGACCACAGATCTTGAGCACATAACTGCAAGTTAGTTTATTTATAATTGGCAAGGTTAATGGCCATCAATCATAATGAATGTTTGGCTAATAAACATTTCTCTGCTAGTGTGCAATAAGAGGGTGCTATGGATGTTTTAGCACTATTGTATCACCCTGGGTTACCAAAGGCTAAGGATGCCAGGTATACTGCCACAATCCCAAGATTCTCACATCAAGATTCAAGCAACATCCATACTGCTGCCATTGCTGAAAAATTTTATTGAAGTACCCAACAAATCTAGGCAACTAATGCAAACTATTTCCTACAACAGGCACCACAAGGTATACAAGGAACGTGTGGACCATGAGAGAAAGTGTGGTTTGGTTCTACTAGCATTCAGGATGCAGTATACTTTCCCATTCATGTGTTCATACTTGAATTAATAAAGAAATCACAGTGAATGATTGTATAAGGGTGGGCCTGTCAAGGAGAGACTTCTGGCAATGAATAATCCATGACTGGCAACTGTTAATAAGGCTTCATTCTTCTAAAGAGAAGTGCAAAATTATAGATATGTTTTACAGGCCTCACATTGAGCCACTGTGGTCTAGTGGATACATTCCTTGCCTTCAGTTTATAAAGGTCAGGGCTTGAGTCTTGGAAGGGCTATTAGTGACATCAGGTAGGGGTTCCAACCTTAAAGTGCTCTATGCTCCAACAAGTACCATGTACATGGACACTGGTGGCATTAAAGGGTGGTAGGTCAGAGCATTGGGGATGGTATTTTAGGGCATCGTCATAAAATATATCTTTCAACCACACCCTTTAAGTTGTTTTCATGGCTTTTTTCCAGAAAAGCAATTCACCTTGACATATCATCATCTATCTTTTAACATCCAAGCATCCACTCTCTAGATGCCTTCACTTAGTATAGTTTCAAAAGAGTGACTTCTTTTCTTTCCAAAAAGTGTTTCATTTTTCAACCAGACTTTTGATTTGCATGACACAAAATTTCTAATCACTACATGTGAATGTATTGAGACTGACAAAAACTTTATCAAGAACATCAGTGGGCTGAACTGTTCACCTCTTGCTTGGTATGGCATCATCTTGTTGAAACTGATGAAAACTACATACAAAAAATTATTGTGGTGGAACCTGATACCACCCACAAACCACCCATAAGGTAAGGTCCAAAGCTCACTCAATATTTATTTTTCTTTCCTAATAACCAAGGCCTAAAAAGCTAGTATATTCTTAATTGATTAGGCCAGTTTACATATACACAGCATCAATGTGCAATATTCTGTTTGCTATAAACTTTTGAAGTTATGAAAGTGGTATTTAAGAATTCTAATAATATCCTTCTATCTTGATGTGATACCAAAAACATTTCACTTGCCATGGTCTACCACTTCTGCTTGTCCTATACCAGTCTCAATGTTTTCAGCCCACTCTACCTGTTGTTTTGGAAACACTATTTAAATACAGTGAAGCTATTAACCTGTGGTTGTAACACACACACTTATTGTGAAAGTGAATCACCCATTTACCTTGAAGTCAAATATAACTGACTAGATACCTTTAAATACACACACAAATATGCAGCCAAATGACAATTGTTGGATATTTACTTAGTTTTGTTGATAAATGCATCTTTCAGCAATGAAGAACAAAAATGTTTTAGAATATATATTCAAAGGTAAATACATATTTTTTTTAAATTACATACTTGGAGCCAAGGCTTGACCATGGGTAAAGTTAAACTGTCTGTTCATGGGTTATGGATTAACAGCACTCCACTGCAAGTTATCCCTTTCTGTGGAGAAATGGTAGGGCATTTGTGGCTCTTTTAATACTCTGCACACTAGCAGCTTTGTGATAGTACCCCCATCTCAGAGAAGTTCCTTGAGCTTTTGTCAATTTTTCTCAAGGTATGCAAGTTTATGCTTGTGATTCATGTGTCAGAGGTGTACTTTTCCACACAATTTTACTCTTGCTCACTCCTCAACATACCCTTTAAATCTAAACAATAAACTTCAAAGGACAGCACTGATGTGGGAATTAAGCAAACAATAGGCATGAACCAAAGAAAGTGTATTTGATAAAGTCATAGAAAATCTATAACTTTTCAAAAGTGTGCATCTCAAAACTTTGCCATCAATGGCCCTTTCCCTTGTTCCCAGCATTGGCCACTGGATGATAGACAGATCATTTCCTCCTTAAGCAAGCCACATTGCCTGTATGAAAGCACACAATGTTCATGATCATCTTTAAAATGTGACCCAATGGTCGTTAAAGAAACTTCTGCGAAAGCAGCAAAATCTGGTCTCTGGGCCATAATACGTGTAGTGTTGGAATCCAATTGTAGGAAGCAATGGAATCTGATTTAGCAATAAAACAAGATAGTGCAACATGGCTGACACATGTTCAATAGCACAATACCATATTTACTGTGCAAAACAGTCTTGTCGCCCACTTTAGTCCCATATCGATTATTAAATGACATGTCTTATATTCAATCAAGTGATGCTTACATAAGTCTACACAATTCTTTAAAGTTTTCTAGATTTATGGAGTCACAGAGTGTTCTCTTCCAACGGAGATTTTATGCAACATTTGTTGTAACACATGTACTTTTGAAAAGTTATAGTATAGATTTTCTATGACTTCCTCACATTCCTTTTCTTTGGCTCAAGCCTATTGTTTGCATAATTATTACATTAACGCCTTCCTTCGAAATCTATTGTTTAGATTTAATGGGTAAGTTGAGGAGGGTACGAAAGTAAAATAGCGTCCACTTTTCTACGCATTTGACACACAGTATCACAGTTTGGACTGCTAGCCAGCTAAACTTCTGGGATTAACGTACGTAACACATAGGGAAACTGCGTGTTTTTCGTGAAATTAAACATCGTTAAAGTAAATAAATAAATTAAAGTGTGTTTAGGTTTGCATCTAGGAGATACGATGGAACAGAAGCAAAAATTTTGTGTACGTTTAGTTTTTAAGAAATCATGCTGTTCCGTGGACATGGGGTTTAACTTTAAGTTTAACCATATGTTCAGGTCGCCCCTAAGTGCCTATCCTTTAGGGTTGCCAATATGCCGCGTAACTGTACGGCATTCTACCGTACAATACAGTATTTCAGGGTGCTTGTGCGGTGTACGGTAATGACACCCCACCGTACACCACAATGTACGCGTACAGTATTCCAGAAAAATTACACTAAAAATACACTAAAAAATACAGCGTTTTCGTTAACCCACATGCAGCTCTGTGAGGTGCACCCTGGTATCCAAAGCCTGTTCATATCAAAGACTATAGAGAAAGGAATGGACTTCTCACTTCACTCTGCCTGTTGTTAGGTCTGATCTCCACTAGAATTTCACGCAAGTACTCATACTTAAAAAAATTCCCAATAAAGCTTTTTCATGTGATAGTTAAGTTGTTTAAAACGCGTATTTTATTGTCTTGAAATATCTTTAACACACTGGAGCCTTTTAAGACTATTATGGGCGTAAACATGCCCCTCCCCTCTTCCCCATATGGTGTTTTGCGCGACCAAAGTTGGCAACCCTACTACCTCTTGCCAGACTCTTGCATACGCTGCGCTTGTGAAAAACTCCAACTTAAAGTACAGGTTCCTCACCTGACGACTTCGGTCTTTCTTTCCTGGAAGGTTTGTTTGTGAGTCGCGAGTTTATCATTGTGCTTATGTTAAAATACCTTGAAGAAATGTCCTCTACAAACTATCAATAACACAGGTCGCTTTGCTTTTAACTTGTAGCAATGGCAGCCATGTTTTGGTTGCGATAAACATAACCTTGACACTCGTTCCCAGGTTGTTGTCTGAATGAGAAAGAAAGCGGACTTGTCGAACGCGGTACTTCGAGATCAAGGATCATCACATCAGAGATTATAAATGCATATATAATCTCTGATCACATATCAATACAAAATATTGCATAAAGGAGGCCGGGACGGGGGAACAGGGGGGGCAGCAGGGACTATTCCCCCCCAAAGATTTGCCAAATCTCTCTTTTTTCCGTGACCACTTTTTAGCTTTATCAAAATTGAAATT
>JAAAKL020012145.1:0-13212 GCA_010016065.2 Carybdea cf. marsupialis auct. non (Linnaeus, 1758)
TCTGTCTGCAGCTACCTTTTCATTCCGCATTGCAGAACGAGTACAACGCCTTCTCCATTACAACAACATACAAACCCAACATCCGTCCTTTTTTATTTGGAGCTTTCCCCTCTTTCAAGAATAGGCAAATTTATTAAGATCAAAGCTTTTTAAGGACAATTTATAAACAAATTTAACGCTGGCCCAGCCTCGTTATTAGTAAAATTTGTTGTGAATGTGCATTTACAAATTAGCTCGAGTTGCTCCTTACTTACAATTCATAACAACAAACTGTCTGATGCGATGATTATATGCAAACATTTGGGAAATCTTACGAAATTCAGATTGTGATAAACAGAGTGTACGCCTTTAAAAGAAGCTTATGTAACCGGGCTTAATTAAGTAAGGTAAAATATAAGGTAAATTAAACTAATTATCAAATGACATCTGCTATACGAATAAAAAAAAGCAATAATTAGAAAAGTCAAAATAATTATAAATGTCAGTTTTTTTTCAGAAAAGAAAAAATAATGAAAACGGTAAAATGGCTCTTAAAAAACCTTGCAATCAAATCTTAACATCCCTTTAGGTCAAAATGAACTATGGCCTGCTTCGGCTAATCCAAGTGTTTTGAAAGTAATTATGGAACCCCGTGAAGACTACAAGTCTTATAAATTCAGCTCCACAAAGCACGCGTGAAATTCAAAATTATCTTAGTTAATAAAATACTAAAGCACGAGAGTATTACAATAAATTAATCTAGGGGTTCAGCATAAATTTGTAGACCCAACACCTGACACAAAAAATGGCTGAAAGCAAAAGCAATGAAACTTGGTAATATACTTCAAAGTTTCTCAACAACCCTGATATTAAATTCTTGATGACACCCTCCTTCTGTAGTAACATCAGCTTTAGGAAGACTTCAATCCATAGATGGCTGCTCAAAATCTTTATAAGTGCTTCCTAGTTATTTTCTTAAGAACATTGAGATGAGCCATGAAATTATGAGTTCAACAATTGTTAAAATGGCTGCTAAGGTGAAGAGGAGGATATTTTCGAGTCAGTTAGATTTTGCGGTAGGAAATGTAGACTGACATCCTAAATGTATTTTCCTGATGTTCTTGTAAGATTTTGTATGTAATCTTGAATTGGGTTCACAACCTCTGTGCTACTTTCCTAGGAGAAATCAGAGATCACATGTCAACAGATGACAGAATTTCTGTGAACCTCTTCCATTTATTTGGAAATCAATAAAGATACAAGTTTAAACTACGGAAGTGGCGCCGTCGTGTCGGCTTGGTTTATCTCTTGGTGTCAGTTGGTCGAAAATATGCAATTCGATTGTTTAATGCACTACAGAGGCTATAAATATAATGGATGATGTCGCCTTTCCAACTCAACACACATTATTAGGATCGTGGCAAAAATATGGAGGATAAAAATATGTATCATATAGGTGACTTGAATTCTGGGCAAAAAACTTTTGGACCTCACCATTTAGATCTTCAGTTACAAAATTGCTGATCTTAGGTCTGCATGCGGCAGGTGACTTTTGAGAATGTCAGGAACGTATTAACTTTGGGGTTAAGTGAATAAAACAAGGAAGTCCCAAAACGGCTAAGCCAAGTCCAATACAATACCAGATCAATAAGGTATTTAGATTGACTTTGCAATAAAGCAAGAATCACTCTAGGAAGGCAAAGAAACACTTTAAAGTACTTTATATAAACAAACATATCTTGCGATTGGTCACGTTAGCCCTCTTTAGAGTTATTACCAAGATCAGCTAAGGAAGTTTTTAGAATTGTTACACGGTGGTCACGTAACAAAATTTTATAGACACGTTAAAAAGCTGTTGGCTGGGTAAGTGTTGAGGATATTATATTAGGAACATGGAGTGCATGATATGGGTAACACTAAGCGTGGATAAATGATAAGTTGAAAGTTTTAAGTGGAAAGAGCCCATATATATAGTAATAAAAATAATGTAAATTAAATAAAGAAATAAACATGAGATATGAGTATAAACTAAGTAAATAAACATATAAATGAATGGATAAAGAGATAAACCGGGAGATAAATAATTGAGCATTAAATATATAACTATGTGAATAGAAATGAGAATTTAAAAAGTTGAATAAATGCACAAATAACCAACTAAAGGGACAAAAAGTAACCGAAGCAAAACAGCAACAGCAGCAACGAAAGAAAAAGATAAGATATAAAAAATGGGAGAAAATGCAATAAATAAATAAATAAATAAATAAATAAAGGACAAAAAATTAAGATTAAAATGGTGAAAATAAAATAAAAATCATTTTACAAAATTAAAAAATAAATTAATAGAATATAACAGTAAACAGTGTAGTATTTGTGAAGGAAGCAAGGTATTATTTCCAAGTAACTAAAGTGTACATTTACTGATCGTCTATTTGAATTTATTCGTTCGAAGTGTGGCCGCCAAGTTAATCAAATCTTGCTTAAGCACTAGCCGCCTATGCCGTCGGTTATTTTCTTGCATTTCTTGTAAATGTAAACTCCCGCATCGGGAAAATATTGCCCACCTCAGTTGAAATGCCACGGTACTCCCTTGTCCAAATTTTTGATGTGTCTCAGCTATGCTCTTCAAATCGCGAGGGGATGGAACGGCCAGGTTTTCCAATGTCTTGGGAAAATACTTGGTGATGAATTTTAAACTATTTTTGTACAGTACTAGATAAACTAAGTTACTGGAATTGCACGTAATTGATTGATATCTCTCTTAAGCCCGCTGTTTGTGCAAATTTCATCCTTGCGAGCAATTAGTAATGAATGTACATGTTTGCAACGGAAGATGCTACAACTGAAGACTCCTTTGGGGCCGTTTGATTGATGGTCGGGATTACGGAGAGTGGACTTCAATAAAGCAGTGGCTATGTTGCTGCAGCGTCTGTAAACTATTGTTGGTCAGCCTCTAAATGCATCGCACTTATTCAGAAGAAAGGGGGACATATACATTTTTGTTGATGATGACTGGAAGATGACGGAGGGCAAGATGAAAGCTCGTCATGAAGGGAACTCTATCATTGAGTGTGACTTTGTGTCCGCTAAAAGAGGTGATCCTGACCCGGCACGTGCCTTTTGGAATAGAGGCACTGATGTGAAATTTTTCTAACGTTTACTAAACTTTAACTTTACTAAACACTCCAGCATTTATTGTAAGCATCCAGTCCACCATAACAGTAGAACTGCAGCGTTTATTACTTTTTAGAGAAGTATTGACGTGGGTTGATCCCTATCTTAGTGCACACTTAGCACTTGACTAATTCATGGCCACCACTGACACTTACATTTTCTGCATCATTGATTATCTGGATAATTTTAAGAGAAACGTGAAGCAAAATGTGATTGTGAAAGGCGTAATATTAAATTTTCCACAAGTGTGAGCAGAAAAATTACAGTGGCAATTTGAGCAGATTTGGAGGGAATCAATGGCTATTTAGGAAGGCATTGGACAACTCTAGCCCTCCTCCTTTAGGCTAGAGCCAAATTTTTCAAGTACTAAATTGGCTTCTTAAGGGATATTTTTGCATTCAGTAACTTGCCATTTTCAAGGGGGTATTCCGCTTTTAAAAAATGGTTTAAAATGTTCTAATGACACGCTTCGCTTTCTAATCTAAAAGATTAGTAAAATGACTTCACCTTCCAAGGGACTGCCTCCCCTGAAAAAATTTCTGGATACGGAGGAAATGTTGTTTTTACAGCATGCGAAACTACCGGACTTCTTAAGAACATTTCACAAAAATTTGTGTTATGTAGAAAGTTTGAATTGCTTTTGCAATCTCTTCTCACAGATTAACAGTTGCTAATTGTACTTTTCATAGAGATTTTTGCTCGCCATTTTGTGATAACTATGTTTACAATGCTAAGTGGAAGTTGCGATCAAGCAGGCCCTCAATCTATATTGACAACACACCCTGTTGAAGATGTCTACACTTGGGTTCACGATAAAGCTATATAATTGCGATGACATAAATGTATAGACTATGGGGATCATCTAGTTTTTCAACACGTGAAAACGTCTAAGGAAGAATCAAATCAGTATTTCTCTTCAAATCGTGTACCCACTCCCTGCTGTAAGCTATCAGAATTCATTTTGTTTTTATTCTTAGCTCCGAAAAATTACCAACATATATATTCTTGGTACTTTTCTAGTAGTTTATGATATTAAAAGTGTTTCCTTCTTTGTGCAAAGCCTACTGAATCAATGAAAAAGCTACGTTCATCCATTGGTAGCAGCGTCAAGACCTCGATATTACATTCTGAGTCAATTTAAAATCACAATAATCTCAAAGATGGCTTCTTTTACTTCGTATTGGTTTCGCAGTACGTGCATTGAATTTCTTCATGGGAATTTTTATCAGAATTCGACGTACTCTGTCCGACCTGTTGATAAAGGGAACAGTCGTAGTTAAACAGGACAAGTAAAAGGAATATTTATCAAAGGGATTACTTTCAATATATAGTCCTCGCTCCAAAAGATAAACAATGGAATAAAAACAATATAAATAAGGACACTTCTCACTTGCTTACTTCATATTGCTAAACATATTTGGTGTATCGTGACGGTTTGATGCAAATGGCTTCAGTATTGAATTATTCACAAATGTAGATGTTTATACATTTATATATACAACAATAAATATCGTTATTTGAGCATGTTCTTAGTACTACGTAACTTAAAGATTGCGAGAAGCAAATGAGACATATTTGATCAAAAAGCTTTTGCCCATTTTCTTCAGTCGATCAGGTTATCTTTACGTTATGTTATAGGGCCACAATAATGAAGTATCCCGATAGTCAATAATGGTTACCATGTGTTTGACCATTTCTCAACTCAACTCTTTCCACGTGCACTTACAGAATATAACTTGGATTACTATGTTTGGTCTAACAATTTAGAAACCTGTGATACCCCCCTTCCCCCTCCCAATATAATTGGTGATGTTGTAATAACGAAACACAGCAGACGATTGGCAGATTTCTGGTAAAAAATAAACATGATGCTGGCGTCAGGAACTTTCTGATTATTATTTTTTTCCAAAATGTGTTAGAATCCTGATTTTGTTGTAGTGTAATGTAAAAGAAAATTGAACTTCAAGAGCATTTTTACTTTATTTTGAGTAAAATATTTACAAAAATAGCTTACGATTAGCGATGTTTAATCGATGAGATCAGCCTTTATGTTGTCACAAACTTTTTATCGTGTTATATCTCCCATAAGTTGGTTATTAAAGTAATGAGTGTTAAATGTTCTAAGCTTTAAACAGGCCAGTGGCATTCAGTGCCTCGACTTTAGGTAATGTTCGGTCACATTTGTACATTATGGATGGGTTTTGTTCATTCAAGTGATGTCATCTCCCTTGCTCACTTTGAGAACTCCTTCTACAATCTTTTCTGCTGTTTACTATTGTAAACAGTGAAAGCAGGTTCGAGTAATAATATACGGTTTGTTAACGTTTGGTAATCAACAATATAGTTTCTATGATCCTTTAGCCACAAGATACCTCGGTCATCTGAGTTTTCTGAGTGAGAGCAACTCACTTTAACAACAAGTCAAAATCTGACTGTCCGGTTAGGCCAGGGAGTAATAACTTTATACAATGTCGCATATTTCACAATTTATAACCGCTTAAAAGGTTGTGCAGTCCTGGCTGGTACATAAAAAAGCTTGAAAGTCATGAAGAATAAAAAATAATGAGATCTTTTTTCAATAAGTAAAATAAGAGGAAAGTAAATAAAACAACTGACTATTCGCAAATGTGAAACGGTAAGAAATTAGAATGTGATCTCTTCATGATAAGCAACCCGTTACGTACTCTTGAACTATTGTGCATGGTGCCTCAAATACAAAGTTTTTATAACAAGTTTGAAATAGAAATGAGATCTATTTATTTACTAGTATATGCTCTTTCCCATAAATGTCGAAGAATTTGCACACCCTATGCCAATAGGTCGTTGCCATGGAAACAGAGACGATGTTTTCCCATAAAGTAAATGAAAACAAAGCAGGAGAAAAGTTACATAACTGCTGTGCAGTCGCTCCTACACTTCAAAATGCATTTGAAGGAACTTTTGAGGGGCTCTCAAAGCCTCCTAGTTGGCAAAGGATTAATAAAAGTATCAACAGATATTGATATTTTAATTTTAAAAGGACATCAGATAGTCTCTGATGATTCCTTTGAAGAGAAGGCAGTATGGTTGGATGAAGTTAGTGAGTGTTTATCAAATACTCTATACAAATTATGAGCTTTTCTAAGGAAAGGCTTAACATGAAGGAAAAATTTGAAACAGGGGCAATCTAAAGCGTGTTCTGCTAGGGAGGGGGGGGGGGGGGGTAGAGGCATCGTTGAGAACAGAAAAGTACATAATGATTCCACAATTCTTTGTGGTTGACAATTTAAAGGAACCTAAATGCATACTCCTAGCCGTTTGAGTACGCTCGCGTCTTGAGATAGCCTGGGCAGTATCTTATATCATTATTTTACCTGGTGCATCTGGGGTAGCCTGGGCAATATTTTTTGAAACATATAGCATGTACCAGGGCATCAATGGGTGGGTGGTCTTCTTTATTCTTTACTACAGAGGAAAGAACGATTTTTAGGCCGTGGCGTCATATCTTCGTTAGCACCCCCGGCCTCCCCAACGCTTCGGAATATCAATCTTTTACAAACCTCATTTTCACATTCCCTTCATTGGAACCGAGAGCGGTTCAAGAGGAGATTCTTGGAAGTGAATCTGTGCAATTCTTGAAGACGTATGGGAACCTTAGTTCTTTTTCTTACTCATAGAAAGCCGATGAAGGAAGGAAAATAAACTCACCAGCAGAAGTTGATCCTACTGCCAGTGAAAATTTGGTACAAAGAGCTTTCTTATTTGCGTGTTTTGACAATGAAAATCAAAGGGTTTTCTCTGTAAATGGTAAGTTGCCGTTGCCATTTAGTAGGCTATTTACTTTACTTCTGTTCTCTTTCCAGCCTCTTTAGCATTTTATTAGGCTAGTGAAAGGGGATTTCACAAAAGAAATGCCCATAGCCGTTTATTAGGCCTCCCGTATCACCAATCCATCATCCTTCGATTCCTTCCTAGCTTCTGAAGTGCTAGCGTAGCCCATTTAATTGTACCGCATATTAATTATATTCTATGTATAGTAACGGTATCAGTTAAATTATAGTTTAACTCTAAGTCAATATATAATTATATGTATACTTATATGGTCACAAGGGCATGAAAGACAATTTACACTCGCCACTGTGCATATTTTTGCTGGGCCAACGAAATTGTTCCTTTTCAATGGCTATTTTCCACCTCAGTTTCAAAGCAAGGTTGTGATGGGTTGTCAAGTGCCAAGTCTTGATTTTTTTCTACTTTTTTCGAGAAACAGACACAAACAATTTAATGGTACGACTTTTAGGGATTTCATTGTATTTTAAAATACTTTTATGCTTATCAGTTATTTTAGAATAGTAGTAAGCATCCTATTGTTTTTAAATGTTCTAAATTTATTTTTGGGTAGCATTCTCCAAACTAACGTGTGGCCTGTTGAAGAATCAACTCGTTTTGAAAGCTTATCAGCATTAAAGTACATATTTTCTTTGTTATTTTAGGGCCTACATATATCTATATTGATAAAAAATTATGACCTTTCCAACCTAGTGGATAGTAGGGGGAAAATCTCATCTGGTCAGAAAGGTTGATTAATGCTATCCATGTTCTTTTTGTAAGCACAGAAGAAACCTCAGCCTTCTCTTATTCTTTCTTCACTCCTATTTTCAATCATCAAATTATCTTAATATAATGTTTAATGAGACAAATTTATATCTATCAATAGCAAAGTTACATCCCTCTTGTTTTTCCATGTCATCAAGAGAACATTGAGTTGTCCTGAATGAACAAAATTTGTTACCCACTTTTGTTTTCTTAGCAAGCTGTTTGGAGAGCCCTGTTTAGTTTGTTTTTATATTACCAGGACCATCCATATGTTTTTTATCAACCATGGTGGTATTTCCTATGTTACAGCCTTATCATGTTGCATCTCACATAAGCCCACTCCTTTCATTCACTACTCCATCATTGGCCTTGCCAAGGTAAACTTCTTGCTTCAAAATATAATGTTTTTTGCCTTATACTTATTTTTAAACCCAGCCATTTTAGGCAGTCGTACCCTCATCAACAAACAAAGTGTAGGTTGGTTTGTAAACGTAGTAAGATTTGTACTCTGTTCAAGTGATCAATCATGTTTGACACCTTTTAAAGATAGCCATAATTTACTACTCATTTCCCCATTTCTAATGATGTGTTTTTATGTGTCTGAAAATCAAGACACCTTAGAATTTCTGTGAATGTAGCTCTTAAGAACATTTTCTTAACCCCCTTGCCACCATACATATGGCCTGTAGACCAATAATTATCTAGTTCAGACTGGCATCAAACCCCCATCACAGTAGGTGTGCATAGGAAAGTTGAACTGTAGCAGAGATAACATCACCTCAAAGTCAAAGACACTGCTCAGTATGACATAGTTTTGCTTAAGTTTTCAACTTTGTCTCCTCGATAGTGAGCTTCAACTGTCTCATGAATTCCATTAAGAGCATTTATGGGTGGTTAGCTTTCACTGTCACACCTGTCTCTGTTGTAAATTCATGTATTTGATTCACTGGGTATTTTCTTGTCCGTTAGAATTCAGCAGTCTCATATGTAGCAAGCTGACACTTGTCCTTATTATCCTCCTTGTCACTGAATGTAACCAAACCTGTAACATCTTTCCAATCAGGGTCTGATAAATCTCCTCATATTCCAAACCCAAAAATTCATCCACATGGCCAGTTTCTCCAAGAAATATGACCATTCTTCATGTGGCATACTGACAGCTCTATGTGATATTGAAAGTGTTTCATTTTCATCAAGGATTTAAAGGGTTTTGTTAGTACAGCTACACAATTGAAAACACTTATGTGCTAATGGCTTTATTTGATCTCTTGACCATTAAGCTTTTGTTAAATACCAAAAACAGGAAAATAATGGATATCATGGGAAGCCAAAAATATCTTCTTTAACCCTGTATGACCCACCATTTTGAGTCAGTGCAGTCAGTAAAAGGTAACATTTTGGACTGATTTTGGCCTGTATTGCTGGGAAAAGGTTAAATAACTAACTTAACTTAGACTTGTGAAGAAGAGCTGGCTTTGGTCTAAAAATCAAGACTGAAATACGTTTTCAACAGTGGATCATTATTTTATTTGGCATCATATAGACATTGCAGTGTATATACATTGTAGGTATAGGCCTACATATCTATATTTTCTTGTCTTCTGGGAAAATGTTACCTACAAAATTAAAAAATGCATCAATGATATGACCATACAACAAAAAGAGGGGGAAAGATGTGTGATAACCATCATGGAATATCTTTTGTGTCAGTTGCTGGAAAAATCATGGTTAGGTTGATTCTTAACTGAATCATAATTCATCTCACGAGTGTCAGTGTGAATTGAGAGACAGGAAAGGGACAATTGATGCAGTGTACTGTGTAATACAAGTTGCTGAGAAAGGGCATGAGCATAACCAAAGGATGTACATGTATTTTATTTGTCAGCTTAATGAAAGCTTTTGATTCTGTACTATGTGGAAAGCAACGGACAAGATTGAAATCCTTTCAAAATGTTAAATGTTATAATTTCATTCCATGTAAATATTAAAGCTCGTGTAAGATCTAGTGGAGATTCCTCTGTGCTGTCCAATGTTCGTGATGGTAATAAACAGGATTGTGTGATCATTCCTGTCTTGTTTGTACTGTTCTTTTCTGGTACTTTGAAACATGCCTTTAGAAATTATGAAGGTGGTATTCAGTTTGAATCCTGGAGAACTGGTATTGTATTCAAATAAGATACTCATTAAATCAAAAATGATCCTGGATATCTTGTGTGCTTGTGATGCAGCACTAGTTATAACATTGTACATTAAATCACAGGGAGTTTTTGACCACTTCATTAGTGCTTGTGAAGATTTTGTCTGCACTCCAAGTTTTTAAAAAGTCAAAGTCATTTATCAATCGAGGCCACTTCCAATGTAAAGAATATGCATCAGACTTCCAAGTTGAGAGAAGGTGACCCTTTAAACTGTTTCAAATTATCTTCATATCTTTGGAGCAAAGTCAATTCAACTGGGTCACTAGATGATGAAATTGTCAACAGGATTGCAAAAGCTTCTGATACTGTTGATAGGCTCTGATCCAGAGTCTGGCATTAATTCCTGTCTCTCAAAAGCAAAATGTGTATTTATCATGCAGATTATTCCAACCCAGAGACCTGGACTCCTTATAGAAAGTACATAACACATTTAGGTGCCTGCCACAAGCAATGGCATCATATTGTATACAACTGCACGTGGAGTGACACCAGGGTTCTAAGCGACACTTTGCACTTCGTATTTTGCAAAGCAGTTATTGGACTTTGAGGAAAAGTGTGATTTTGTTTTTGATTTAAATGCCCCCATTTGATGATGATGTGGTTTTAATGCCATGTACTCGCCCTTACAGGGGTTAGGGCAGTACCCATGAAGCATAGAGCACTTTAAGACTGGATGGCCTTCCTGACATCAACAATGGCCCTTCCGAGATTTGAATCCTGACCTTCTAGAACTGAAGGCAAGGAACTTATCCACTAGATAACAGCCTCTCTATGCCCCCAGTTGGCAAGGAAAAAATCACACATGTGCACATGCTGCACTTTCTTTTGGACTCCACTTTGTGAATAAAGTGCATAAACACTCACTAGGTCATAAATAACTCTCCCTGTTAAATTTGACAAAACAACAACTTTGTAAACTTGAAAATATTTCTCTCTCAGTGCCATTTTCTCAATCACAGCTATTTCTCGATTAAGATCAAAGCCTGGTCCCTGGGTCTAGTCGAAATTTCTGTCCCTGACCTTGGCCACTATGCAAAGATAATCCGGATCAGATCCAGGATCAAGGCAAAGTATGTAAATCACCTCAAACTTCCACTCAGAAACACTGTTTCATGGCCTGAAATTGGGATCACTGCCAGGGCTCCACCCATGACCCACTGGGGGGCACTGAACACCCCCAAGAATCCAGTTCCTAGACAACTGCATCCACTGGTTGTCCTGAGTGCACTTTGTCTGATGTCACTGAGGGAAATGATAATTGTAACCCTGTGACATACTGTTGAACATTGAAATTTTCCAAATCAGTGACATGCTACCACACCCCACCCTGTTATAATGAATGCCTCTCATTAGCTTGTCTACTTGCAGTAGCTGTTTTGTATTGTCACAATACACTGTCATGTGACTCACATGCATTTGTACATATGGTACAGCCAGCAAGTTGTGATTAGTTCCCTTAGACAACAATATTTCTCTTATATAGGGTGCAACATACCCTATGTTGTTTCCTTCAATATCAATTTGTTAAATTCTTATTTTTGTCTATTTTATTTTTTAGTGACGTGTTGAAATGTTGTCAGAAAAGGAGAAGATAATCTGTAAAGCTATAGTGGAAGGAATGGATATTGACGATATCTATTCTCTAACCCAGACAGTCACATCAAGGAATGTTAATGTAACAACTGTTGAAGGTAATTATTTTGGGTAGACGGAGAATTCTGTTTAATTTCCTAGACAGAACCATTGAATATATTCAGAAGAAGTGAGTTGTTAATTGCTATGTATTTCGTTTTAGTATAGAATAAAGTTTGAGGCGATTTAGCTTACTAGTCTATCGAGCACAGAGTTGATGATTTGAGTACACGCAATTTGACACCTCTTGTGATTAGACAGCAGGAAACCGTGTACCTTGCTTGAGTTTAGGAAGTATAAAGGTGGCAGAGAAAGGAGCTATGTACCCTACTGCAACTTGTCGTGGATCAGAGCACGTGATACTCTACCACGTCACAACCCCTCACTCTCTATCGTAAAGAAATGTACCACCATTACCTATTTAATGTTACATTTATTCATTCTTGTGTCCATGCACAAAGTGCATGTCGGTACTATTTCTGTGGACACTTAGTGCCCGAGTGTGATAGTAACAGGGAAAAGCAGGACTTTGTCTTTTACGGATGATGCAGATTTTTATTTCGTTCTTCTTTTCCGTAGCCTTCTTACCCATTCTCACGTGGCTACCTTGACTCGCTCTCTTTCAGGGACTTCTGTTTTTTATATCTTCGTTTTACCTCCCACCCGGCGGTGCGCAAGAAAGCTTCCTGTGCCCCACTTTCCCCAAGTGAAAATTAAATTTCTTAAGTACTGAGATGTTGCTCACAGCAATAGGATCTTGATGGTTTTGACTCAACTCTGGTCGCCTATACCCCTTGATATACTTTGTTGCTTTTCTTTGTGATTTTCCATGACGTATAGTATTGCCACTAAAACTGCACGAAATAGCGAAAACATTTTAGTACTGAAAGGCTGTTTTCGTCTGACACTTCTCAGAGTACAAAATGGTCAGAATTGAAATAGGAAGAAATCAGTAAAACTTATACCAAACTGTGTTTTGAAAGTAGAAAATCAGAGGTCTGAATGCTAGGCTGCTGTTCTCAGACGTGAAAAAAGCTTTTCAGTACTAAAATGTTTTCGCTATTTCGTGCAGTTTTATTGATTTGTACCACCAACAAACTATTTGAGTATTGCCAGTGTGAGACCATTTGGAGCAACGTTCTGACTTATGTTTCCCACGTCCTGTTTTGATACGTCTAGAAGCAGTCAACGCAATTGCAATGTACAGTCACTCGCTGGATGAGCTACTACGTCGCCGAAAAGTCAAAAGGCAACACCTTTTTCAGTATATGATTAAGAAGGAGCCCTCGCTACTTCTAACCATCGAAAAGGAACAGCTAATACGAAAAATTCTGTTACAGTTAGACAGCGAAGGAAATATCAACGTGAGTGTGAAATTTGTGATTTATTACTTACACTTGTATTTCTTAGGCAGCACTTGTAATAGTGTGACTTCTGTATAAGAAATTTTTGACGCCTTCGTGTTTTAGATTAGAGCGAGGTCCGCAAGACAATACAGTCTTGTGTAGAATAAGGCAGCAGCGATGATGATAAGATCATTATCATGATTGTTATGATTTTGTCATTTCACGTAAAATAAGGACAAGGTTTTAACCCTACCTCTCAGATTTTCTTCAAATTTGCACCATTGATACATACCTTTGAGACATGAAAA
>JAAAKL020012146.1:0-13211 GCA_010016065.2 Carybdea cf. marsupialis auct. non (Linnaeus, 1758)
TAAATTGTCTGTTTTATCTCCTTCGAAACTAAGAGCTAGGGAGAGTGCATGAAATTACCCTACTCCAACATTTCCTTCGGTTTCTTATTCCGCGACACTTTTTCAAACCGCGTGGAAAATAAATTGCAACTGTACAAATTGGCATCGAGTAGGTGCACAAGAGTTTCATTCCACCCCATCTATCCTATTAGAGACAAATGATGATGATGACAATGACAAGGATGCTTGTAAAATTGATGCTGATGATAATGATGTAAAGACAGCGGTAACAATGGCAATGATGATGATGATGATGATGATGATGATGATGATGATGATGATGACGATGATGACGACGATGACGATGATGACGACGACGACAATGAGGATGAGGATGATGATGATGATGACGGTGATAGAACATGTTATCAACAAAGCATGTCCTTATTGCCTCTCTTCACCAGCAGTGGAGCAGTAAGACGAAATCAAGCCTTACAGATATTTCACTTCAATGCAATGTGGATTTCATATATGTGTCTTTTGGGTTCTCGTACCGAAGACAGTAAAATCAAACTTAATACAGGCTCTGAAAGAGCGATATTGTATCTTTGTATTTAATCCAAACTTTCTTAATGAGTTGGATCAGGAAAATTTGATCATTTCACAGAATGTACTACCATTCATTAAAATAAAGCATTTTTTTACTCAAGTAGCATCATGTGTTTTCCTGAATTTACTCTTTCCTACAAAAATAAAGTTTCCTACCGTTTTGTATTTATCAATACATATAAAACCATTATCTGTATAGTAATTCAATAATCTAAAATGGTGAATGGATGGCTTGAACACATTTTGATACTTGATTAAAGCTTACGGATTAAAATGATATAGAGGTCCGAAAAGGTAAGAAAGTAAAATAAAACTAAATAGCAGTTGTAAATAACACTTAATGAAGTAGACATTCAGATGTGACAAAGATTAGCGGTTGACAATCTACTGTTTATGTATAAACTATTAACTGGCCTTATAGTAAGTATTTGTTAGAAGATGGTACATTCCCATAGGTTGAATACATTCGACGGTTAACACCTGAAATTATACAGCTCAAAAAGTAGCCAATACATACTAGCGTTCTTAGGTCACGTGATAAAATGCTTGTGAATAATTATGAAATGTTGAACAGCATTATATCCTAACACACCAGAGAGTGTATACCTCACTCAGTGTACAGTGTATTTATCTAACATTGACGGTAAAAGAGCAATTTGTAACGAAGTCTGATCGCGAGACAAAAGTTAGTTCAACTTTTATCAATAACTGCTTCATTTACATGAAGTTGTCAATTGTAATAACGGCGACAGGTGCACCTTTGTTTAGCGTTAGATCGATGTTTGATTTTGATGTTTAATGCAGGATGTGAAAGAAAAATTACATCAGTACTGGTGTCATCGGCCAGTTTCGTAGATGTCGGCATTCCATTGATGAAAGGTGTGAACCTAGTTTTTAAGATTCCTCGCTATGACATCTTCACGTGGCAAATTTACATACGTTTTATGACTAATGTATTTGATTGTGGTTTCCATAACGTGTTTAAATATACACTTACTAGGTGTAAGTAGGAATGATTTCTCCCTCTCATCCCACTCCAGTCCTGCTTCCTTTCATAACAACAAAATTAGACTTGAAAGTGTTGGAAAGGAAACCAATCCCATTCAGGCACGTAGAAAGGCAAGTGGTTTTGAAGGGTAAAACAATTCCTATTTTAGAAGCAAACATTTGTCGGATATAAGAAAATGAGGGCGCATCTTTCTTGTCGGCTGGCAAAACTAAAGGCGCGTTAGCACCAATACGCGTCTCTTGCCTCTCTGCTCATCAGAAGGTGCAACAAAAAATTGTGTAAGCAGCAAAGTTGTAGGCCCCATGACCCCTCCCCCTCCTCCTGACTATGTGCCAGATGCTCTTAAAATAATCATTCGATGGAAAAGCATTTGCTGTAAGAGAATTCTGGGTTTAAAGTATACCAATAACACTATTCAAGAGAAGAGACAAATGTCGCAAAAAGAGCCATAACCTTGGGAAGAGACAAATTTGAGGAGCAAGATCCTACTTTAAAGGACTGCATAAACATCTTCAACGTAAAATTTATGGGGAGAGAAAACATGCATTATGGTTTATAAAGATAAGAGAGGTTGGGAAAGAGGATACTGGGCACTTTTTAAAGCACAAAGGAGAGCAGCACTAACTATGGCAGAGTATCCACTGAACCTTCAAACTCGGTCATTTTATTTATAAAGAATTCTGCTACTGTAACGAGATCTTCTTCCGCAGCTGTTTTGCAAAGAAAGCTGCAGTACTGGCTACGTGGTTGCTCTTTGCAGAGACTTGACTTCTTTACTTTTAAAAAAAGCAGAAACTGTCAGTTATAAAAATTGAGAGGTTAAGGCATCAGAAAGGATGAATAACTTGCAGAGAACTTTATTTCATACATACAACTATAAGCTATCTATTTGTTAATACTATCAAAACCCTTGTTTAGATGCATCGTGCAAATATTTTACTGTCAGGAAAATAACTTTTGTCCTCTCCAAAAGATTTACGGTCTTCCATATGATAGTAATATTGATTGTTGATTACCTGCTTATCATATTATCAATCGTCGGCATTTTTTGCTCAAGCATTTTTAATCGAAACAGGACTTCTTACTTGACACGCCTAAAATATCTGCCTATACACTTCTGATGCGCTTCTCTTTACCATACACAAAACGTTGTCCTAAGATCAATCTTACAGAGATTGGAATTCTTACTTCTAAAAATTGTGTCCTTCCTTGCCCTCACTATGTTTCTTGATAATCTAGATCCGAGGTAACCTTTCTCAGTCTCCTTTCTTATCTTCTTCATGAATTTGGGAGTATACCAACATAGCTGCATTAACGTTGAACATACCACGTGGTGCGAGCATGATTGCCTCCTAACGCTTGCCGCACAGATGTCTATCCACCGTTTAGCATAAATTGTGTACCCAATTGTGTTCAACTTATATGTCCCCAGTCCTCTTTCTAATGTCTTATTAAACATCAGAATAATAAAGAACGGAGTTTTGTTCTGTGAATCAATTAACTCTCCTAATTCAAATGACGAAGCCAAAACTAAGAACAGATCAATGTGAGGCGTAAATTAATAGAGTGTGGAGCGTTCGGCTCTCAGTGTTGAAGTTGAAGTTCAAAAGGCATGGCAAGGGAAATGGGTTTTACTTAAGCCATTACTCAACTGTTACAGATCCTTATATGGATTCGAATATTAAAGATACAATTATGAAATAACACTGAGGGCTACACTAGGTTCGTACTTGCTCACTACACTTTGTCCCAGTAGATATATCACTAACTAATTTTAATCAACTTAGAATAGATATAGATATAGATATCTTAGATATAGACGTATACAAAATTTAAATTCCTGCTAGGGGATACATTCTGGAAGTGACACTTGAGCTAAAATGAAAGAAAATGATGAGAAAGAATAAAACCTCAAATGAAATGAAATCATGAAAAAAACCTTGAAGTAGAAAACGCATAAATGCTTTTTTACAAGCCTGACCGTGATACTCTGCTGTTTTGTTGTTTGGATAATATCATGTTGGTTTGGATCAACCACAAAAGAATGGGGTGGGCTATAAACTGTATTATACATCGATGCAAAGAAAGCATCGTAGCCAAAGCAACATATTATTAGACTCTTTTGATTATCAAACATCGAACATTACGTACTGTAATTCTCAATAAACAGAAATGGCACAGTCTATATGTATATCTAACATATTGTAACTCAATATTTTTATTTAAATTACAACATGAGAAGAACACTTCTGAACTTTAAGTAGAAAATAGGGATTTCAAATGGGATAAATTACTTGGACCAGTGTCAGATTTTAGTTAACACTGCTCCTGAAGAGTGACCTTAAAAGTAACAAAAGTGATCCTATGATTGCAATGAAAGATGTTTAGTTATATCATCTTCTCTGATGTCTTGTATATAAACTGAGCAGCAATAAGAACTTTTGGTAGGACCACAATTCACAGTGAGAAATATTCAAGTCTTCTGGCACATAGATATTGGCATTCCTTCTAAGTTATAATATCAGCGAGGTCACGTAGTGCAGGGACAGGACTATACTCAAGATCGTTGTAATTACAATGTTAATGTTCAGTGATGAGACAATTTATCGGACTAGAAATACTTGCTGTAGGCAATATCAAACCTATCTAATATCTCTCTATTTTTTTTAGTTAATTTGTAAAGAATAGCATTAAGAATCATTGGCCATGACGTAGCTTGGAAATGTTTCATAAATTTCAAATACATGTAAGAAACATTAAAAGAAAACAATGCTATACAAAATTCTAGAAAATTATGACATTATGTATATCAAGATTCTAATTTCAATCTACAATACATGGAGAGGTTCGCTACAGCTTTCAGTCAACCAGGTGTAATGATATCAGCTTATATAGCAAAGCTTCCACTTGTTCATTCCATACCACAATCTGCCTGGACCATTACAAGGTAATGCCTGATATAACTACTAAGTACCTTACTATCACTAATACACATGGTATACTGCTTTAATGCGATAATTTGTCACACATAAGTTTATGAAAGTGAACTAAGCAACTTCAATCATTAGAATACGCCAATTGCCTTCATCTAATATCACAAGCTTTTTACGATATTGCATAACTAGTATACCAATAATAAATAATGAAAAACTGTTACTTTTCTCCTTCCATATATTTATTGTTATTCACATCAAAGATTGCTGGAATGCTACGAGAGAGTGGCAATAAAGACTGACTCTTAAAACTATTATTCTTATCATACTAATTTTATTAATTTTATTATCATTTATACTGATGTTCCTATAAAATTTTTTGTCACTTTCTGTCTTTCCTTACATTGTCGCTGTTTATCTCCATCCTCCGTATACATAATTACTATCCATTTCAAACTTGCAATTTATGTTTAACTTGCCATATGAAAATAATGAAAATGTTAATAGTTATACATGTCTCACCTGAAAATCGTTAGTAGAATAAAATGCAGTAAGGCTTTAAGATAATATTATTGGTTGTATGCAGTGACTTTAAGTAGTAGAAGAAGCAGCAGGTGATTTACATGCAATTCTAGTTGCTTTGACCATAGCATGTGCGAGACCACCACCATCGACAACCAAATGAAACATGGGGAACAATGTCCATCCAACACCAGTTCATTTTAGGCGCCAATTTATGTCTCTTTGGAACAAATTTAATAAATTGATTTCCTGGTCTATTGCAAGAGTGTGTTTTAATTTCATAACAGAAAGAATGTTGTTGACCAATTGAATACACTTCACATCGCAGAATAACGAGCGCGAGGTGTGGTAGCATAAAGTATTTTTTAACTTATCAGCAATATTCACCACGACAAATACTCAAAAATTGCCTATTGTATACAGTTAAAGTTTAAGCAAACAAAACTCCCCTTTTACCATGTCTGTTGCATGTTTATCGTCAAAATTTAGTTTTCGTTTATCGTCGAAAAACTGTCAGATACAAATTTGAGGTGATCACATGTCGTGAAATAGTAACTTCTCCTTATAATTGCTAAGTAACCTATATTAGCTTCATTATATCTTCTAGTAAACTAAATTTAGATTTAATTAATTTAGAGCTACTTTAATTTTAAGACATAGCTTGAATTTGACTGATGTTCTCACCATGAAGTTTACATCTTACACTTGTTCTACTATGACACACAGAGAAGTTTGGTACAACAATACTGAGAGTTTTGTTTCATGGGCACACAATACCTAGTTACAGATACTCAGTAAGGCAGCATCATTTAAAAAATCAATTTCAAATTGTCACTCGTAGTGGTAGTATACGTGTTTGGTTTTATCATACATACAAATTTATAATGATTGATACTCAACACTGAATATACATCATAATGCATATCATTCATCTGTGATAGTATCAGAAAATCAAATCATACAACTGGTTTTCAGTATGAAAGATTGTAGATCAGCAATCAGTTAACATTATTCTGCTTTTTTACGGTATGAAAGATTAAGATTTGTGCTATTTTAGTGTGATATACAAATCTTTGAAATTCGTTATACTAGAAGATTCTTTTACTCCTCCTTCACTTCTAACTACAGTTGGGCAACAATTCTCAGCAAGCATTGGCTAGCTATGTTCCAAAAAAGCAATGGTCGTTGTACATAGTTCTTCAGTACCTATGTCTTGAAAAAAATGATACCTAATGTTATGTTAAAAGGGACCACAGTTGCTAATTGATAAGAAAGAGTAGGCAGATGTAAATTCTACTAGTCTAAACTCTTTAGATGGTGCAGTTGAGTATCTATATAGGAATACGGTACGAAGCTCTAGTTATCTTGATGTTTAACCGCACATTAAGGATATACTTTTCTTTGCTTTAAAATTAAGGTTTAATTAAAACCACGCGGGGTTTTAAAGGAACCTTTACTTCTCGGATATTTACAAATACAACCCATTTCCTATTTCTATTGTAAACTGCACATCCTATTTAAGTTTGAAGGACAACTTGATCTTCAAAATGGACTGTGCAATATAAGACGAGAGTGGAGCATTCTTCTTTCCTACACTGATATCAGGTAGACCTTAATTTAGGTCTATATCAAATTAAGTGACAAATGCCATGAGATATCGAAGTAGTCTTCAGTAGTAATTGCTGATGACCGTTAATCGCTAATTCCCGACAATCAACGAAATGGGGATAATAGGGCCAACTTATGAGCGGTCGACACAAAGTACATAAAAGATCCATAATATCAGAGCCTATGGATATAAACATGTTTGTATGCGTATGGTAGAGTTGGAATGTGACATCACTCTTATTGGTTAAACGCAGATTTTAACACCGATAAATTTTCATGGATTAGTGAAACTAAAACAATGTTGTCTGAAATTTGTTTGAATTGGCCATGTTAAATCAATGCTTCATTATATACATACTAACATTACTATGTTTCTAAAGATATCATGCATTACTACTAGAAACATACTTATTGCACTTCGCAATCACCCAAACACAATTGTTGTTGTTTCTTACACTTGCTATAGGCAAAAAACTTCATAGACAGGCTGTGAACTAGGAGTGTAATTGCAATAGATACTTCAAGAAGCTAACTTACAAAAGTTTCAACGTTTCTTCACTTGAATTTACACATATAGTCATTAGAAGCTCAACTATGAGTTTGCAGGACAACTGAGTGAGCTTTGAATTGGCAGCATACATTTATTTTTAATCTTCTAAATTAAACTCAAGAATCTGCAGCAGTGGCAATGGCAAAGTGTAATATATAAGCCACAAAACAATCTCCTTAGCCCTCCTTTATTGTCTTTAAAGCCGAGTGTTTTGAGAATCAATCACCACAAAGTACAAAAATTGAAATTAACTCTCTGACGATGGCAGGCACCGTTGATAAGTGGAATGTGAAAGAAACGAGGATACTGATGTAAATTTTGCGATTACTATAGCTTTCCAGAACACAAAGATATGTTCCCCATAATTGTGTCAACAACCCATGTTAACCGAAATATAAACTAAAACTAGCAGGACTAAAAGTAAATACGCCAAGCTTCATTTTCAGTTCTACGGGGATTGTTTATTCTCTCAAGCAGACTTCATTGTCTGCAATGTCCTCAAACCATAGGACTTGAGTCTTCGGACCTTACTGAAACATTTTATATAAAAGTTCAGATATAAACAAAAATGTTAACAGTTAAGGTGTTCATTTAGAAATATACGAAATTATGAACAGGTTGCAATATCGGTAGCTCATACCAAAATTTAAATCATTTTCAATCGTTCCAGTTCCAATATCTGAATCTTTCGTCAGAGAATTGATGACGATGGAACAATATACTCAACGACGTTTCTTTCCTTATCACAATGGACATCTGCGACAAGTAATTTTCACGTGTACTTAATCTTCAGATGATTTTCTTAATATAATAATACTAATCATTGATATGTGTAGATTTTCTGACAGAGTGACAATCTGCTTCTTAGATGTATAGTCTTCAACATTTGTAGTTGTCAGTCAGCTTCAAAATCTAAATGACTCATCATTATAGAGAGATTAAACTCTATCAAAGTTTTGTAATCTCTCTTTATTTCTATTTTGCACATATACTTTTTAATATTACCGCAATTCATTTAATTAATTAGTTATTGAGCTATTAAGCACTCTCAGATTAACGCATATTAAAGGTGGTTTTTATGTCTGATTATAGACGTTCCAAATTATGCAGTGATGGAAATTGTGATTTTAGCATGCCTTAATCTGAAAATTGATCTAAAGAGAGTATAGAAGAGGTAAACAATGTTTATCACTGTAAACAAAATTTAATCGATTAAAAATCAAATAGCAGTCACCTGAACTTTGTGGCACTTTCGTTTGGCTCTACACCCTGAGCATGTGGATAACAATATGTCATATGAGGAGAAGCTTCTGAAGCCATTCGGCAGCCATCAACAAACATTGATAGAACTTGGAGAGGCAGTTTCGTCTTTATCTTCAAGCAAGTTACTGCTCTTTCTCTTTGCGAGGGCCAATATCAATTACAGAATAGCTGTCACGGTTTAGTAGAAGATAAAATTGCTGTCTTGTCTTCAGCTGGGCGGAGTTTTGTGCTTGCTAGATGTCTCCTTCTAAAGCCCTCTTCTTTTGAACTATAAGCAGCAATCAAGCAGATCAATTGAGATAAAATTCCTTTATCTTAGAATGGGTACCACAGGCAAAGACAAGAAGGCTCTCAGAAACCACAAACGAAAACTAGAATTATAGTGAGCGGTTATCTAGACCCTTTAGAGCTAACTAATTGATTTTACTTCAGACTGTCCCTCTGTCTATTTTCTGCTAAGTTTCTGTCCACTGCCTTTCAGTGATACGTCAAGAGTGGCTTGATTGCGTAGAGATTGCTACGGTATGTTAGAACGCGGGTCCTTACCAAAGAGCCAATACTGAACAGTAATTGCTTTTGTATGTCATTGTTTTGAAAAAATACCAGCTATTGACCCAAATCTGTGTGCTGATGAAAGCAGATATTGCCATTCTAATTACAAAGTCATCCTAATATGTTGAATTCTAAAGCAGTTTCACCAGAAGACCAACATATCGTTGTATAATTGCTCGGATAAAAATTGCTCCAGTGACAATTCTGTTCTTCTCAATGATATGACTTTAGATCCTAACACACAGACTATTCCACAACTTTGTCGCAACCATTAATATTTTATGTATTGTAATGTATCCAGCAATTAGGAAGACAAACTGATACTTACACCAACAAACAAAGCCCGACTATTTCATGAACTTAACAAACAAACACTTCGATTTCTGTTAGGGATAATTACGAAACTACGTTAATGTATTCTTAATTTGTTAAAGGCGTAGAAATTGTTTTCTACAAAATTGAAAACTTCTGCAGGGATTCGTAAACTTTGGACGTTGGCATTCTAAAACAAATGCGAAAAAACTAAGAACGCTTTTGCCTTAGCGGTTAACCGAGAGTATCGTCGTGTTCTTTGATCTTTGCTGGAGCTGGACACAACCCCTACTGGGCTTGTTGTTACGGTTGACATGTTTAGCATTTGTGAATAAAGCATTAAGTCCATTGGTAAGCGTATTGTAGTACTTCAAAACCAGTTTTACAGACAATGTGGACCTATTATTGACACAAACCATCACTCAAGAAAAATTACATTCAAAAATAGGCATATCCAATTCTAAACACACGTTGCGTGGCGAGTTTAAGTTGTCTTCAAGTGCATGCAGCAATTGTCAGTACAGTATATGCTTCTCTTTCTCTTTCTCTTTCTTCTTCAAAACATATCTAAGAAAACTGTATCATTTATGCTTAAACCTGTTTTGGACATGTTTTGTTACGTTCAAAATGAGAAAGGCATCTTGGTAAGCGGAAAGCTTACATCTATTTAAAGGGGTGCGAAAGTTTTAAACCCAAGTAGTTTGCCCTTTTCACTGTTTAAGTTGGGCTTCTTTATTTTTCTAGAAAGCAACGTTCTTTCTGTAGCAGAGATAAGTGCTGTTTCTTCCCTCAGTGCTTCTTCGGATGCTGTTGTTGATTAAATTGCAATGTGCAATTTCACTGCCAAGTAACAAGAGGTAGATCTTTGTGTTCTGTACAAACAAGAATAATATTCCGCAAGTGCAGAAGTTGAGTACTCGTAAACAGCAGGTTTTCTCTATGCATTTTCTACGGCCATCATCCTTTAGAAAGTAAGTCATGATTATTGAATGATGTTAAAGATATTGACAGAATATATAAAAAGGTACGCTAAGTTCAACGTAAATTGGTAGAGCAGTGCTGAACATACAGAATTTCAATCAAGAGTTGCCATAAACAGTTAATCAAACTAATATAATACTACCCTAAGTTTCAGAGAATCCATTTTCTTCACACGATGAAGATAAACATTGGTATTATCATAATCAAGAAGCAATTGAGGACGTATTCTGGGGTTGCTTCAATATCATAAAAATGTCCCCAAAATGTACGACCTCGATATTTCTATGATTTGAAAATAACCTATTCTTATATGTTAGACTCGTAAAAGATGATAGGTGACACAGATGATAAAATTAGAAGCTGTTTATAACAATATGTTAGGAATTGTATGTTTGGAGCTTAAAGTTTGTTTCGCTAATCAAAATGTCGGTGTAACGGGAATGATATGGATACATGTGGACTCTTGCCAGATAGAAATTCAGTCCATTTCTCAAACCAATGCAATGTTTTCCCATGTAAACACATACTTGCTTCTAAAGTGTCGCATTGTACACTTGTAAGCTTGTAATTTTCAATTTGATCGCACCTGGTCGTTGGCACAAGCTAGGAAGGTAACCGACTCGTGACAATTGTATTGGTTAGCAATTACACTCAGTAGCAAATTTTCTTGATAGTAAATAATTTGGAGTGAATTTTAATTCAAGTTATTTCCATGCAAATTATTTGGCAACTTTAAGACAGCACCGGAACCTTTATTCAATCTAAAAGAATTTCTAAGGAGTAACACATATCTTAAAATATCAATTAAGCAGACGATGTGCACCGTGAAGCAATCATTGAACGAGCCTGGGTCTTATCATCCTGCCCAGACCCAACAAGTGGACAGACCCAGTGTCATAGATGTGGTATGGAGTTTTTATCCGGTTCCACTGTAACATTAAAGTTATTACCTTTCATTACTCAGATAAAGTATTACAGTTTGATTTAGCTATGTAAAAAAGGAGCTCAGCAATAGGAAGTTTAGCGATTGTAATGACAATATGTAATTGCGTCACTGTCAAGTAATTAATGTCTATTCGTGGGCTATCGCTACCCTACCTAACCAAGATTGCATCTATTAAAAAGAAAACCAAAATTTATCTTATTCTAAAGGCGGACTACAGCCTCTCCTTTTAAATCGGATCTCTAACGATGCAAAATCCTTTAAACTATGTAAGCCAAAAGTATGGAATTCTTTACCTTTATTCACTTAGAGGCAATGTAAAACAGATAGAAAAGCAGTGCTCTCGCTATCAGGAGTTTCGAAGGTTTTCAAACAATCTAAAATTTAACCTTCCTATCACAAGAAAATGAAAAAGCAGCGCCTGAACAACTAAAGGAACATCTTACGAGCAACACCCTCCAATCAGCTTACAAATACTAATATGGAGAGAGAACTATCAAAGGTATAAAGTGAAATTCTTTGTGCTTGTAACAGCATGAGATTAGCTGTATCCTCACTTCTTGCTACATTTCCGCAACGTTGTGCACTTTGGATGACGGTTTCTTAACGCAGAGACTCTCTACATGTTTTGTAAAAATGGATGTGGTTCTCAAGTGGTAACTTCGTACCTCGATATTTAACCGTAGTTTGTCACGATTAAGGGTTTTCAGTCTCTGCTTTACGGTATTCGATCCTAGCTTCAATCCTCTTTATTTTATACACTTCACCATTACCATTCAGCGCTATCGACTCGATCTTCAACTGCTTCCAGATGACACATACGTATTTTGCATTCGAAATAACACTGGCTGAGCAAGAGCCCCCTTTTACATGAATTAAAATATATATAAGCAAGATTGATATTTGTATGACGAAAAACAAGTCAAAAATGAACAAAGGGAAAATAGAGCTATCAGCATCAAGGACATATCATAGACTACGTCCTCCTATAAATTTTATGTGCCTCATACTGCTGTGATTTCGTATTCAAATATGAGAGACCCGTTTCCAGCCTCTGTAAACCGCACTCCCTGCACCTGTGATTTATTGCAAAACACAAAAAAACACTCAATTTAATACACAAGCCCTAGCCCATTGGTTCAACACTTTCATTACTTTAAGTGGCAACTCGTTGTTGTACGGACTGCCCCCAATCACTACAAGCTCGTTGTCAAACAGTTCAAACCTCTGTTTCTTGCTTTAATACACGAAGTAAGAAACTTGATCATATGATTCCATTTTTGAAGTAGGTTCACAAGCTAGCTTTGAATTAAAGAATTGTTTATAAAATAATCTTCCTACATTGAATTTTCTAACTGAAGCAACGTCAGGGACATGCGAAAGCCCTATGGAACTAAATATAATAGGAGCCCATCATGAAGGCACCTGCTGAAGAATTATATTGCATAGGGTAAGCGGTCATCCTCACATGAAGCATCGAGGCTGTGGCACTTACAACTGGACCGTATTTGTCATTCTTATAGCCTCAAAGCTTTCAATCGTAGCATATATCGTACATATTTACGTAAACATATAACTGGTTTTAAATTGTTTATTATTCAAAGGCTGAACAGAACCTAACAAGCATTAACAAGCATTCATAGAATACGTACAATTTAATAGCACAAAATTCGCTGTTATACATTTAAATTTTTTAACGGTATATTCTAGTTTAACTAAAATGGATTGTCATATTATTATATATATACTTTTATAATGTCTTAGTTGTAAATAGCTAGCTTTCAGATGTATTTTTTGGGGGCATTTGTTGTTTTTCTACTATTAGCATAATAATTTTGTGAATGGCTATTGAGGTAAACAGAGATAGCGCTGTATAAATACAACATTATCATGATTATTATCCTTATTATGATGATTATTATGATTATTATTATGATTATTATGATTATT
>JAAAKL020012147.1:0-13211 GCA_010016065.2 Carybdea cf. marsupialis auct. non (Linnaeus, 1758)
GGAGGCCTAGGTGCCCTCCAATTTTTTGGTGACTTTAAAAGGGCATTAGAAGTTTTAATTTCCGTTAGAACGAGCCCTCCTGTGACATTCTAGGACCACTGGGTCGAAACGCTCACCCCTGGGAAAAAAAAAAACAAATAAACATACATCGACGATGTTTCTTCTGAAAAAAATGTGAAATTCCACATTTTGTAAAGTGGAGCTTGAAACCTATATGGTAGGGTTCTCTAATATGATGAATCTAATAAAGGAATTTTCGATAAGATTGCTTTCTTTTTCAGAAGAGTTTCTGCTTTTTCAAAAATCAGGCATATTTTCTCAGATTTTTGGTTTTGTGTGGGTAACAATAAACTGGTACATATTTAGAATCAGCAAAAAAGCCAATACTGCTGGTGTACCAATTTATCAGAAACTATTTGATAAGATTCTCTTGAGACAAACATTCTTCTTTAACCTTTTCCTTTTATTTAATTGAATAGGGCAATAAAAGGAAAGAGGGTCACATTGCACAGACAGGCTAGTTTTGTTTGATAGTCGATGTAATTGCGCAGCATGTCGGCCCATGTATTTTGGTGAGATATCTGATAAAACTTAATAGATAATTTGACTCATTTATTTTAACTTCACAAAGAAAGTTAGAGTTATTAATAAGGAAGCAACAAAACTCTAAATGAAGTTTTAGGGACTTTATTCCTCCTCCTTTTCCTCCATTCCTTCCTCCTTCCTCCATTTGAGCGTGAAGTAGTAGCGCAAAATTTGAGAGTGCAGGTGCTAGGGCTAAAGATGAAACCAAATTTTACACATTTAATGACTAGTTTGATATGATATTTGTGGTCATTTTCTTTAGATTATTTTTCTTTCTCTTTTTTCATCAGAAGCTCTATTTCTGCAGACAATTTTTTTTTTATTTTGGACGTACTTCTGTCGAGGCTAGGATTCAATATCTGTGCACTTTAATTATTCCATATTTAATTATTCCATGGCTTATGTTTTGATGCTACTAATTTGCAGTCTTTAACCCCTTATATATATCTTTTATACAAATATATTCCATTACACAGAGAGTCACTAGCAATCAGTGGATACGTATGTTCTAAAAAGATACATGAAGGTATAAAAAACTGGCGGAGATCAATTCAGGAACTTCTCGTACTCAAAAACCCGCCCACTTAAGCCTTGCAATAAACTGTACGCAGGCCAATTATATACAACATCCATTTTATTTAGCCCACTTTCGATTTAGCTAAAAAACATTTCAAATTATTTGAAGAAAAGAACCTAAGAAGAGCATGAAAATTGCTCGAGTTAACAACTTTTCGAATTATCCGATTTTCTAGTTAGACAGTAATTTTTAAGAGACTGTTTTAGTTATTAGGATTCATTCCATTTAGAACCACCAGGAGGTAGTTATCATCCACGGCCTCGCTTACCTTTAAATATGAATTAGGCAACATTTTTTTTACATGGCGAGAGGTAACGGTACTATTACCTGTTTTTTAGGAAAGTAACTGGAACCTGTGTCCGTTGCTTGTAGCGACATTGGAAAATACCTGCAATCAAAGTATACCAACATAAATGACATGATAATATCGCATGTGACTTTCCTGTAGTCTTGTGGGTGTCAACCTAACTTAAATGAATAAATCATATAATTGTTTCTTTCAAGTATGATTGTATCTCCTTAATCGAGCTTCCTTACATCAGGGCTTCGAATGTTTCTCGATAATCGTAGGAGAGTTATCAATGGTTGAGAATCTCTTTTTATGTATCGCACACATGTCAATTATATCTATGGGAAATCTAATCTTCTTTGGAAGAAATGTTTCGAAATGGAACTGCCAAATTTATTCCTTAGTGGGAGGTTATCGCTCAATGAATTGTTCTCTGTACAATTCAGGTAAAACGTTGCTAGTGTTGCTTTCTTTCCTGAAGTGCTCACTATTTGTTAACAGTACTAAGCAGCACGGTTCTGTAGTCCAAGATCAACGGTAAAATGAAACTGCAGTATTTACAACATTTCGTCTTATTAGGGACTTCCTCACTTCCAAAAAGAACTATAGGGCTACTGGGCCAAAACAAGAAAAAACCCTGAAGTTAAAACAGCAAAATGACCTGAAGAAGTCATTAATACGCCAAAACGTTGTTTATATATTTCAATTTCCCTTTTGGAGCTTCCCATAACTAATCTGTCGGCTGCTTCTTATTATAAAAACGTGTACCGCCCTTTAATAGGCCCAGATAGCACGAATCGTCTGTTGCTACGGATCAAATACCTTTAATAAAGGTCTCTTGGTTATTATTTACTTTGCAGAATGAGGAACAACTGCATCCTAAAGAATGACTTTACGTACAAACAATAGGGCCTAAAGACAGATTTGCTGGACGTGTATTTTCTAGTTCCTAGTAGCTGTATCATGATGATTTCGGCCATCAGTGTTGCTTCTTCGTCTCTCTTTTTGCTTTGTTGGCACCACATGTTTAGGATTACACACTATCAATTAGAGAGGTAAATGGCTTTTATTTAGCGTTTGGGTTGTTTAAGTTATTATTAACAGCTAATCAGGAACGTTCTTCCCTATCTCTGCTTTAATCTTCTGCAAATAAAGATTAGAGGTATTGGAATTAACATCAGATCCAACAAACAAAGCTTTAGAACAGCTTTTAGTATTGTAGTGCGATGTCTTGCCGGCATTCAATTGATCATTGCTTTACTTCAGTCACTTTCTTTCTAAATCTTTTCATCTGGATACGAATTGGGAGTTACGAAGATCGTTAAATCATAACTGTTGCTGGTATAATACACGCTCATAGCATGATTACTGCAATATTAATTCTATATTTACTACTCGCCACTGCTGCTATGACAGCACTGTTTTTTGCTACCAATAGGCTAGACTGTATAAGCGACAATGGGATAAGAAAAAGTGAAATGTTTACCACTTATTGATGCGATGCTGTGCTGTGCGGAAAGTCATCTCGTTGCAAGATTGCGTAAATTTCATAGTGTCTGGGGCTTTTTATAAATATATTTATTCATCGATCACACAGAATATTATGCAGACTTCTTCTCTAAATTTAAAAACAAACAACTTCGAGTTGCTACAGCTTAACCGGAAGATATGCAAGGTTTGAATTGTAAGGACGTTATAGAATTATTCAATAATACATCAATGACAAGACCACTTCAGTTATCACGTGAATTTACAAAAAGCTTGAACTAAGCTTGCAATTAATAAAAGTCCTTCTCAAGCGCAAGGTCCAACCACTAAAAAAATTGCACAGCACAGTTTTTTGAACTCAAAGGGAGAGAGTGGTTTAGTCATTATATCGGCCACCATTTCCTTAGATGAACAATAATCAAGTTGATTAGCCCGCTATCAATTTGTTCTCTTGTATATCTTGTAGCAATGTGTTTTATCTTTTGATGACGTACCGGATTTTCTGCAATCTTAATAGCTGCTTAATTATCCTCATACACAACTATGGCATGACTTTGTTTTCTCATGAAGATCTTCAAGCAGCTGTCTCAAAAACACATATTCTTGAACTACAAAGTAGAGCGCGACATACTCAGCTTCTGTAGTTGATTGAGCCACTATAGTCGCTTTTTTGTTTTTCCAGCTAATTACAGCACCATTTTTCAATAACGCATAACCAGACATTGATTTACGAGTGTCTAGATCTCCAGCAAAATCAGAGTCTGAGTAGGCGACTAGGGAAGTATCTTGAACTTAATCATACTTTAAACCAAGCAATATTGACCCTCATAGCTAACGCATTATACTCTTAACTGCTGCCAAATGTACAGTAGAAGGGCAATCAGAATACTGTGTCAATTTGTGAACTGCTTGGCAAGTATCTGGGCGTGTCACATTTGCCACAGACATCAAACTACCAATGGCAGATTGATACACTTTGGTATAAAAAAGATCAGAATCTACAGTTGATTTCTGTAGCTTGAAATTCTTTTCATGGGAGTAGCTACGGCCTTAGCGTCTTGAATATTAAAATTTTCTCAGAACTTGTTGGAGAAAAAGATCTTGACCAAGCCATACTTTACCGTCATTCTAAACAACCCGTACACCCAAAATGTAATGCAGTTTAGCCATATCCTTTACTGAGAATATCCTAGTCAACAATTCTTTTGTCTTCTGAATGGTCTCTTCCTTCCTTAAGCACAATATTATATCATCAGCATAAACAGCGAGAAATACAAGCTCAACATTAATAAGTCCAATATGGATACACTGATCACCTTTTGCTTGCACAAAGCCAATCTTCCTATGATGTTTGTCTAGAACTTCGTTCCAACACCTAGGTGATTGCTTCAACCCATATATAAATATTTTGAATTTGTAGACAAGATTTTCCTTGCCTTCAACTATGAAGCCATCTGGTTGCTTCATATAAATCTCATCCTTGACATGCCTATTAAGGAATGCTAAATCAACATCCATCTGGAGGATTTTCATCCCATACTGGACTACCATACTTATCTACGTTTGCACTGATTCCAAACATACAACTGATGATAACACTTGTAAATTTTCCTCTTCGTAAACCGGACTAAAACTATGAGCAATGCGCCTTACCTTAAAGCGCTAAATTTCACCATACTCTTCGTACTTCACTTTAAACACCATGCCAGAACTAATTACTTTTCTCCCTCCTGGTAGAGGTACCAGATCCGAGGTATCACGATCTGTCGACGACTTGTACTCTTTCTCGCCGGCTGCTTGCCATTGTCCTTTATGAACATACTTTATAGCCTCATTGCAATTTCTAGGCTCATAAACATGGTGTGCAGCGTTGAAGCTACCGATTGGTAGGGAAAAAACCTATCAGGAGTTACACCCGCATTAATTCGCTTTTACCTTCTAAGCGGAACATGCTCAACAAAAGTGTTATTCACCTCTTCATTATCTTCAAAAGTACCGCCATTTTCATCACTGTTTTGCTCATAGTCTACCTTGACAGTTTTTTCCTTCTTCGCCCTCAGCTGCCCCATTAACTTTTTCCCTTCTAAACCTACGTCGCCCTCATTAAACTATACATTTGTCCCTACTAAAAGTGTCCTTCTCTCAAGAGACCATAGACGATATCCTTTTGCTCTGGATGCAAAACCCATAAACAAACATTTGATCTCATTTGGGGTCTTATTTTTCTACGCATCCCTTTAGCCACATGGGAGTAGGCTTTACACCCAAAACCCCTCAGATGGCTTACAGAACACTTTTTACCCCACCACGCCTCATAAGGTGTTATTCTCTCCGAAGAGGCAGTAAGGCTTGGATTTTTCACATAAGTAGCAATTGTTGCAGCTTCAGCCCAATATTCTCTCGGTAGACTTGCGTCATTAAGTATTGCCTTCTCAATTATTGTGCGCCCCATACGTTCAGCCACTCCATTTTGCTCATGGCTATGAAGCACCGACATTTGATGGAGAATACCCTTCTCTTCCAAGAATGCCTCAAACTCACTCGAAGTATAATCTTCACCACAGTCCGAACGTAACATTTTCGACGTCTGCCCAGTCTCATTGTCAAATTGAAGCACAAGAAGAACCTTGAACATCTAGAACACCTCAGACCTGCATATGATGAATCTAGCCCAAACAAAACGTGTCTTCTCATCAATAAATGTTACCATGTACTTGGCCCCACCAAGTGACGTCATTTCAAACGGACCAGCAACATCAGTATGCATCAATTCCAACGCTCGTGTAGCTCGATACTCCGAGTGCTTGGGATAGGGCTGAGTGCATGCCTTAACTAACGCGAAACTCTCGCAAATACCTAATTCCCCAGAGTTATATACAGTCTAAATTCAATACAGTATCATTATTTAACAATAATTGCAAATACTGGTCATTTAAATAACCAAAACGCTGATGTTAGCAACACCCCGACACTGGTTAGAAAAAACATTACAATCTGAAACTTCTGAATTTTCTTCATTATTGTTATTCTTCTCAACGGTTTGCAATTCACCGTTTAAGTGGTGAAATGTTCCTCTCTTCGATGCTGTGGTAACGACAGTTTCATCTTTAATATGCCATTTGCTTCTAAAAAATCAACTTCCTATGGTTCCTTAGCCATGCATCACATGAAAAAGTGTGAATTGTATATCCAGTACGTGTAAACAATTTGTCATAATACATGCACGAATTCTAATCATCCTTCTCTGTTACATTGATGTTTTAAGTTTCCAATTCCAATGGCCTTTATCATATGGTTTCCCGCAGCAATAATAGATGTAGGTGTTTCAAATGCTTCATATTCAACAAAACATTCCCTCCTTGGCGACATGTGACTTGATGCTCCAGAGTCGAGGAGAATTTCATCTGGACATACATTAAGACTTACAGACCTATTGATCATGGCAAACAAAATCGAAGCTATGTGTTTCCGATTTTATTGTTCCTTGTTTTCTTTTACACTAGGACAAGTTTTCAGGAAATGCCCCAAACTACCAGACCCATAATACTTTGGGTCCTTGGGACGTCGACCCCCTCTCAAATTTTGTCGTCGTCCACCACGGTAACTTTGACTTTGTCCACGAAAGCTATCTGTTGCATAAACTGACTGGTGCTTTGCTTTCGATCTACTTGAACCCTCACCATGGCCAGTTTTATTTCTCTAAAAAATTCCCAAGTATTCGCTGACCTCAATCATCGACATATCTCGAGTAGGTAGCTTTGTCATTAAAGAAGTCATGACCGAGTTTTAGAAGGCTGCAGGCAACATCCCCACGGTTTCAATGACATGGAACTTTTCTTCTATCTCCTTCCTTACTTGTCGAAGCTGGTCATAAATTTCCATCCTTGCTTTAATCCAGGGGACACGGTTTTCCCTTTCTGAAAGAGTCAGTTGGAAGACGTTAAGTTTTAGACAATATATGTTTAAACTCGAGGTAGACTCAAAATGATTAACATGGCTACTCTAAACAGCCGTCGGGTCAGTAACTGGTAAGTATTGTATCAAGTCCTTTGATAACGTAGGCAAAATAATCTTGAAAGCCTGCTGCTTGTCACCAGGGGGTTTCGTTTCATTTCCTATGACGACATCAAAATGATCCTCTGCGTACAATAATCCGTACATAATTGTATGCCAGATCATCCAGCTTTCCTCTCTTAAAAGCCGTAATTGTTGTTTCCTAGAGTCAGCCATTGTAACTAAGTATCTGCTGCTCTTTAAACACACCGTAATGACGCTACGAGATGCCTAAGCACTGTAGATAATTCGACACAAATAAACGTTTAAGTCAGTTTCCGAGATAATCTTTAACTTATTCGCTGTCTGGGTCCATAACCTATAGATATTTTTACTCATCAGCCACACAGAATATTATGCAAACTTAAAAAAGAACAATTCGAGTTACTACAGCTTAACCAGAAGATGTGCAAGGTTTGAATTTTAACGACGTTATAGCATCTATTACTAATAATACACCAATGCCAAGACCACTTCAGTGGTCACGGGAAATTACAAAAACTCAGCTAAGCTTGCAATTCTCAACACCTTTTCTCCCCATCCCCCATCCTTGCTAATTACCTTTCCTTCTTAAAATGTCTAGTTTCAGCTGTTAAAATTTAATAAAATTATTAAAAACAGTTTTACATAACTCTAAGTACTCATAAAAAATGAATTATTTCAATAAAGGCAATAGCAATGTTGGAAATACAAAATGATTTTTGGTTGTGACTCACAACTTTAAAACAACACCTTACAAGTAAATTATTAAGTAGCAAAATCTTGACAGACACTAATCACAACAAAGAGACAGTAATTAGCATATTACTGTTAATATAAATGTTCTGGTAATAATGATTAAAGTCCATCATAACACATATTTTAGCAATATAGAAAACAAATATGAAATGTGTAGTATTCCTAGTTTTAACATTCTCGTGGGTATAACTATTATGACATGAAATAATTATCAAAGGATCAAATGGCCTAACTAAACTAGGTAAATTATTGCAATAAAAATGCAATGAAACTTAAATATATGAGATTCGAAGGATAAGTTAGAAGTGTGACAGAATGAATTGATCTAATTCGGTATTCAAGAATGATCTAGGCTTCAAAGGAAGGACTCTTTGCTTTGGGAAAGAATAATGAAAAGAGACGTGTGCTACGAAAGTGAAATGTGATTCACAAGAAGTTCAACGTGTTCAACAGATAGAGCGCAAATGGTACAGAATACTGGGTTTGAAAGATGATTTCCAGTATGAGCGAGGGTCTCAAACGATCTGCAGGGTGTCTAGGGAATTGTCAAGTTGTCTAAATTAAGTAACTCGCACAACCGCAACGGAACTGAAATCATCATGTGGGAATGTCGATCGTTACATAGAATCATCTACCTAAAAATGTATCATATCAACCTACATACACCGAGATAGACTGTTTTATCAAATGCTTACTTGCGGTGATTCACGATCGGTTGGTAATAATAATACTGCCTTGCCTTTGACTTAGTAAGTACGAGATCATCTTCATAGTGAAACCCTTAGACCATTGTGGATCCTAATGGATACCAATGGTACGCCCCATCGGTTTGATGATTTATGCTACAGGAAGCAGACATCGACGATGTGCTGCTACCTTGGTTAAGATAATGTAAAAATAACAAGTACTTTCATAAGAAGCTCTAGACCAATTGGCTAATTTCTCAAGGCAATCTTTACATCGTTTAAAAGAGGCGAACTCTTCAAATGCTATTTTAATGGGAAAGTGTGCCTGATGTTCTATTAAATCTGCCTTGTTGATTATATTCTTTAATACATTTTAAATTTTTTATACCTGTTTAATGGTTAATCATTGGGACTACAATGCCCGAAAAGGATTGCCATTACAGTGAGTTTGCATTGAAGTGTATTTACAGCGTATCAGAACCCTATGTGTTTAAAGTAGTTCTTTTCCCATTATTGAAGTTCAGTATGCTCCAGTGTATGAATGGCTGGTGTAACGATAGAAGGCCGAATCCGTAACTGATATTTTGTTTCTCTTCGTCGACCGTGTTATCCACGATTGCTAGATCATTAGGTAGCCATATTTGCTATTTCTAATCTGTCTTAGCTTGAAGATAATTTACCTTGGAAGGAAGTGTACTTCAATTCCTCAACTTATTGACGTATACCGAAATTGCTAACTCATTATTGGAGCTATTCTTCCTATCAATCAAGTTCGATTTGGATTCCACTGACCGAAACTCCTTACGGAAACCAAATGCTCCCTGTAAGGCAGCCACAAGGATCCTGAATACACCCCCAACTACCGTTATCTTATTTTGAAGTTAAAGTTATTATTATGAGACAAAGGTTATAAAATCAAACAGTGTTTATGAGATATTACTATCAATGTCTTTGAAAGAAGATTCAAGATAACAAAGACCGCAAAAACATGCATGACAGTTTTAGCAACAAAACCCGCCTCAAGTTTCCAAACGTACCATAAGAGGCTCATCAAGAAAACTAATTGCTTTCGCATGCAAACTAATGCTTCTTCAACATTGATTCCACGGTTTTTAATATCACGCATCTCTTTAAGAATATAATAACATCTCCGGATAAGTATAGTTATATCTGTGGGAATAACATGTCCACGATATCTTGCTGGGCTTCAAGCAAAAGTTTAACGTATTCTGCATAAAGAAAGTTTCGCAATTGGGATCTCATAACTACATGAATTAATGGCTAGATCGTTTTTATATAGAAGAGAAATAACAGGGTGCAGCTACACAGTTTGTTGCAGATCACGCTCCTTATACTGTACGTCTTTTTAATGATGAAGTACTACTAACTTTACTATGGCGGTTGATAGTAGTTCAACACAATAGGATTCCTGGGTATCAATGAACTGACGACTCCATCAAGTGTTAAAACAGTGTACCTTCTGAAGAGTACCGAAAACAAATTTTTCTCGAAGTTGTGGTCTCTGCATATCATCCTGTATTTGTCTAAAAATCTCAGTTGCCATGAAACTTTCACGCAAAAAATGGAAATGGAGACCAAAGCAGAGGTTGATGGGGCATGATATGTGGATAATAGGATTGTCTGTGCGACGGGAAAAGATGTCAAAGACAGGGAAAAGTGGAGTTGCAATATCCGGGTGGCAATCCCTGACAAAGGGAATATGTGAGAGAAGAAGAATAAGATCTTCATTGTCATTAGAACAACCATAACAGAACAGTTTGCAATTAAATATTATGAGTCACGATTCACAAAATGCATCAAGAGTAGTAGGGTCCACTACATTGATTTTAAAACAAAGTAGAGATGGTGTACAGATTCCGGATCTCTTAATACGAGTAGGTTTACGCGTTGCTCAAGCTCAGCTTGCAACGTAAGCCTACCTTCCCATGCCTAAATATTTGGTGAGACTGTTTTTGCTCTAGGTAAACATAGATAAATTGGATACTTGCGCTGGTGCACAGGGAAAGAGGCATTTGCTCTATACACAAAGCTGCTGAGAAAATTTACCAACCTTGCCTGAATTTTTATATAAGAATAGTTGTCCTGAATCTTTCAGTATATTATCAGATGGACTCTGGCAACAAGGGGTAAGCTATTTGGTCACTCGAATGACGTTTTCCTTTGATTAACATGACTTGGTCTCATCTCGGGGCGTTTAGTGGAAAAGTCAGCAATGTAATTGGCTCTTATTTCCAGTTTGAACAGCATTCAAAAGTGCGCCTATTCTTTACAGTTCCAAAGCGTATGTTTTACCTGAGCTCAAATAAGGAATGTTTTATTTATATACGCGTAACTGCGGGTAGAGCCGCCGTGGTGTAGTAGATAAGTTCCTTGCCCTCAGATCAAGTGAGTCAAGAGGGTCAGGGTTCAAATCCTGGAAGGGCCGTTGGTGATGTCAGGAAGGGCATCCGGACACAACGAAACAAAAAACAGCAAAAAAAACTGGGGGTAGCAATATGTAGATATAACCGCAAAAACTTGAAAAGAGGATGTCATAGAATATTCCAGCTGTTGTTAGGGAGTGTAAGAACCCTAAACTTTATCAACCGGCGGGATTGTCAGGAAAAGTCTTACAAACGAGACAGTGTAACCGAAGAGCAACTACTCTCTACCAGCTATTCAACAGGGACTATGCTGGGTGCTGAAAATCTCTATCCATGGTAAATCTCGGACTGAGCTTCACCTCCGTATTTTCGAGGCTGTTTTATAGCTCAACTAAGCCGTTACATTGTCGACCAAAGGACATTTTAGATTTTCTGATTTTCATTAACATCTTAATTTCAGTATTCTGTCCGTCAGTATGTATGTATGTATGTGTGTATGTATGTATGTATGTATGTATGTATGAATGTGTATCAGTCCCTGACCATTAAAATCCTAATAGAGCACATAAATGTTTATTCTCTACTGTCTATTGCATCTTCTGATTATATGTAGTTATTAGTGCTGTCTTTTCAATTGTATTTTCTCTCTTGGTTGTCATTATTCCATATACTCATTATCATGGAGGTTTTTTGTAGTCACTTAATTGACGTTATAATTTTATGATAATCTTTAATAAATGAATCTCTCACACTTTATGTAAAATTTGGTAAAGGAAAATTAACAGGCGCTCTTCCTCTCTTCGAGAAAGGCCTCTACACCAAATAACTACCCACAAATAACAAGCATGGTTTAACACTTACGTTTAGGATGGAGTTTCTTATCAGAAAACCAATTTCAGGCGTTGCAATTCCCTTTTGCAGTAATACGTCAACTACTGAGTGTAAGACTGCCATATTTTACAAACATAAGTACCCATGCTACTCTGCGATACCATTTTAGGGGGTTGATGCAATTAAATTTTCATTTCACATAGTCAATAACCATTGAAATTTTTCAATTAGAAAAAAGTATATTACTATTATTATCAAAATAAATGACTATCTTAATGGTGACTTAGGCACATTTCTTGGCGTATTAACTATAGCACATTTTAAGTTGAACTGTTGAGCTGTTAGTCATCATTATAAAGCAGAAAAGGGGAATCCATTCCAACAGTAATTGTTTATTCAAGTTGATTTGTACCTTTTGCTATTATCATGAAGGAGCGAATCAAATTTCTTTTCTTTTATTGACTCTGTTTTAAAGCCTTTGCTATAGACCAGAACCCTGTGATCTCTAAAAACTACGTTTGGCCCTAGCACCAAGTAATCAGCACTGATCATGGCCACATTCCTTCATCCACATTCTAGGTTCTTCATCTGCTCTCTGTTCAACACTCGTGGAAATGCATAAAATTTGACAATTGCTACAGAACATACATACATAAATACATACACACACAACTACCTACCTACATACTTACCTACATACCTATTTACATACATACATACATACATACCTATTTACATACATACATACATACATACATACCTGCATGCACAAATGCATACACACATACATACAAATTCGCCTGATGATCGTAAATACGTGAAACTCGGAGCATTGAATTTCAAAATCCCATCTTTCGGTGTCTCTTTCTATACCGCTCTGCATTTATGCATCAAGCACTCTCGTATGTTCAGATTATCGTCCTAATAATAGTTAAGTACATACATACATACATACATACATACATACATACATACAAACAAACAGACAGACTTTCTTTATAAGTACGAATAATCATAAAACTAATCAGAAGGACAAGAGTTTTGTCGGACATGAGTTATTGCACAAAACTCTTACAATATTCGTTTAACATCTACATAAAAAACGCACTGCAAAGATCAGTAAATCCACACCAAGTTGTGGATTTTCCTATTTGGAAAGTCCAACTGGCTACCATTTGGGGATGCTAGTATGTCCCGGTGTTTGCATTTTGACTCATTCGGTAAAAAACGTCATAGTAGTAATTGACGATATATTGCTACCAAACTCTATTATTTAAAATCTCGTATAGATAGACACATTTAATTTTATGAAATTAAGCAACTAAACTTTACCTTGTCATTTTGGAACTTTTAAGAATCCTATTTATGTTTATTAGGTAAATAGCAAATAGAAATTATTTATTATAAACAACACTAGTGTCTAACAGTTCTTAATACTTAGAAGAAAGCACATCATAATGGTTTAAGTCACTGATCTCTATAAAAGACTGGATCGAGCTTCTAATTGTTTCCAACTACGAAAAAATGTAGTCACGAGTACTGGCCCCCATTAGTTAAAATAGCGCGGGAAAGTCCGCCAT